>PVIY010053133.1:0-14844 GCA_004026745.1 Myrmecophaga tridactyla | reverse complement strand
ACCTTTTCAACATAAGCAATCCTAAAAGAGAGGAAGGGCGGCATTTTTTAAGGCTAACTATAGAAATTGGATTCATACTGCTAGGATTAACGATTGAAGGCAAAGGAAAACTCAAGCAATGCTCCTTAGCCAGCACGTTCAAATGATAAATTGCATTAAAGCACTGGAAGGAACAACAGCTGCAGATAATGAAAAGCCAAATTTATCTAAATTTCTCCAGCTGATCAGTCAAAATCATCAGTATAGCTTTTACCCCATAATCGCTGTTTGGAGTGGGGGAGAGGGAAGACAAAGGGAATATTTGGATTTTTCTTTTTAAAGGTATACCCTCTGAAAAGGCAGTGACTGTGGCGCTAGGTTGTGAGTGGCTGCAGAGAATTCATTTTCTTGATATCAATATCATCAATACTATGGCTTTGTTGTTTTCCTTTATAAACCCCTTTAGGATAATGCAGTTGGCTCCTGCATCAAATAAAGTTTATAGACATGGGCAGGAGAGAGGGAATCCAGGAGGAGGACTGTGAAAATTATACAAATCTGAAATGCTTTCCAAAATGATGTTATGTCCATTAAGCTGTTTCATTATTGTAACACCTGTGAACTAGAACGGGTATTGTTGGAGCTATTTTACAAAGAAGGGGACTGAGGTTTTGGGGGTGGGAGGGGATCAAGTAATTTGCCCATAAGCTGCTCTAAGAGCTGGGGCCAGAAGCAGTTGTCTACCCTCCTAGCCAAATGCTTACTAGAAAAGAGAACAAATTCCCTGGGCCTCACATCCCTACGTGGTAGAAGCAGGAAAATCCTGTCGCAGAAAGTACTTGGAGAAGCTGCCATCAAAGTCTGCTTGCGGCCAGCTTCCCTCCAGCCCAGAGCTCTGCGCAGGGCCCGCGTGCCGTGCGGAATTCCATTAGAACTTACTCGCCATATGTTTGTTTGCTGGTGTTCAGTGGAACCTGAGGGAGGGCATTATGGATCTCCATTACTGAACCATGTGGAAGGATTCCAGAGATTTAATCGTCTACCTCGAGGTGATGAAGAGAGGGGCGCTCATATTCCTTGCATAATCAGGGAGCCCCCGTGCTCTCAATGGCGCTGCAGTCTCCTCCAACACCCTTCTGGAAAAGTCTGTGCATCTGGCACTCCTGGACTCATTTCAAAAACAGAGATGGGGGGTGGGGCGGGAGGCATTCCTGTCATCTTCCCTGTGAGAAGGTCTGTGGGATGAGCTTGCACTGAGAGCTAGAGATTTTGAGAAGTAAACTAAGGAGAGTGGAGAGGAAAAGAGGAGTGGCATCCTACTTTCTTGGGATTTCTTCCCTTCAGCCACCCTGGTCTTATCAATTTACAAAGATCATGGCTATGGAGGCACCATGGGTGATGGCCTGTGGCTTCTGGGAGGGTGGGTGAACCCAATGCCGGCAGACAGAGGTGAATGGCAGCTGGTAGTGCCAATTCACAGGGCTGCCAAATGGCCATGAAATTTTATTCCTTCCCGTAATTTTTTCACTGATGTGCTTTTAATTCACATGGTGTGGAAGAAGGCTGGAGGGCATTCATTGCAGAGGATGAGGGAAATAGAACCACAGGGAAACTTCTTTGGTATGTCTGCCAGAGTACTGACACACTTGGAAAGCAGGTTTATAGACACTGAGTGAGTTTGCGAGCTCACAAAGGGTAGAAACCAAGCCTCATTTTACAAGACTTCAAAGTCTAGATAGAGGAGAGGATGGGGACCATGCAGAGCAGAAGCTCTCTACAATCTACTTTCTCCTTCATCTTTTTAGCTAAGATTTCTCATGCCACCATATTTAGTTTCTTTTCTTGACAGTCAAACTCACAAAGTAAGTCCTACCATTAAATTGAGACACTCCTTGACTCTTTTGTTTGTTGATGCTATTGCTTAAGAGCCTATGATCCAAGTGTACCTCTGTACCAGTGCTAATGGATTCTGCACTGCACTAAAACATTGGGGCATTCTTGGTACCCAGTAATTTGAAGGGAAGGGGATACTGAATATCTGACACCTTCCTACAGCCACTTTTCATGCACTCATCTAAAGAACTGTGCATGGAGTAAGCCAGAATCTTGCATTATTATTCTAATTCAAACAAACTATGAGGCATTCATTTTCCCATTTAGGGAAAGGGAGATTGAAAGAAGAGTGCACTTTCCTTGCAGAGGTGACATCTCTGCTGAATGTTGAAATACCAGTAGATATTAGCATTGGCCATCATAACAGATGCTGGTTGGAATCAGCCCTGTTTATTATTTGCTCACAATTCCTATGCTTTCTCTATTCCTTGTCTTTTCCCCTTTGCAACACTATCTGCTTAGGGATTCTTTGTTCCTTTCTACCAGAGCAGTGGTTTTAGATATGCCTGTGATTTCTTTCCTTTTCCCAATGCTAGATGCCTTAGTCAGGAAGGTCAATAGAAAAACTAGGGAGAGGGCGAGAATTTTAATGGCCATTGAAGGGCAAAGCTTGGGAGAGAGAGCTGAGGGGTTTTTCGTCTTGACTATGAAGCTTTCTGCAGTGTGACACCAATTTGCCTGCCCACCCTATTTCCCAGTCCTACTGTAACCACACTGCTGCTGTGCCTTCCCTTGGCACTCCTTGACTCTTTTTGTTTATTGATGTTATTGCTTAGGAAGTCTCAGGCCCCCTCCACTAGTGCTAATGGGGATGCTGTCCTTTTCCTCTCAGTCCTACCTGATCCAAGCTTTAGGAAATCCACAGTGACTCTTCTGAATCCCTTGAGCATTTATTAGTGGAATGTTGATCTTTCTTGGGTGGCTGATTTCTTTCCTGTGGATGCTTCTGGGGTCTTCTGTATAATTTCCTGTACTGAAAATCCATGAGCATGAGTCAGGGTATGGGTGTTTTTATTCACTATGTTGGCTGTTCTGTGGTCCCTTTCAAAATGAACTCTTAAATTAATCTCTTTAGACCTATCCATTTTCTATCTGTAAAATGGGGATAATTATATCTACATTCAGATTGTTGGGAGAAATTAATAAGATAAAAGACACAGTAACAATTGCAAATCTTTTTTCTTTCCCTCTGGGGAATGCACACTTGGCCAAGTAGCCGGGGTGGAAGATTCTTAAAGGTTCCATGTTGGCTTATATAGACAAAGGCAGTGCTTTCAGCAAAGGACTATCTTCTCCATGCTTCTGAGCTTCTGTAATTTGTAACAGATTCTTGTGGCTAGCATAACAAGGGTTGGAAGACTCTAGAGGCAGCCTACTCCTGCTGGACTGGGCATTTACACTATAGGAACAGAACTGATTTTCCTAGTTATCTCCTTAAGCATTTTTAAAAATCAGTTTTCTTGAAGTCTAATTTACAAACAATTAAATGTACCCATTTAAGTATGCAGTACACTGCACACTTTATGAATTTGACAAATTCATGAAGTCATGTAACATTATACTCAAGATATAGAACATTTTTATCACCCAGAAATATGACTTTGTGTGGTTGCATTCAATCACCTCCTCCTATTTCTAGCCTCTGGCAATAATTGATGTGTTTTCATTCATTTTAGTTTTGCTTTTTCCTGTACTTCGTGCAAATGGAATCACACAGCATGTAATTGTTTGTTTCTGCCTTCTTTTATTTAGTAAACTGCTTTTAAGATTCATTTGTGTTATTTGCATGTATCCCTAATTCTTTTCTTTTTACTGCTGATAGTTTTCCGTTGTGTGGATATACCAAAATATGTTTCTCCATTTACTAGTTGGAGCTGTGGATTGTTTCCAGTTTAGGGCTATTATAAATAAAGTGGTTATGAACATTTGCTTACAAAATGTTGTGTGGAAATATGTTTTCATTTCTCTTGGGTAAATACCTATGGGTAGAATTGCTGAGTGGCATGGTAAGTATATGATTAACTTCATAAGAAACTGCCAAAATATTTTCCTAAATGTCTGTACCATTTTGGTAAACTATCCTTACATAAATACCACACTGACTTGATTAATGTAGCTTTATAGTATGCCCTGAAATCAGGCAGTAAATATTTTTTAAACTTGTACTTTTTCAAATTTCTTTGATGTATTCTAGGTTATTTGTATTCTCTTATAACTTTTAGAATCAATTTTCAGTTTCTACCAAAAAGACTGCTGGAATTTTCTTTGGTACTGTGTTGAATCCTTAGATCAGTATGAGAAAAGTTGGTATATTAATGGCATTGAGTCCTTCAGTTATAAACATAGCATATATCTTAATTTATTTGATCTTTAATTTCTTTCAGCAAGGCTTGTAGTTTTCAGTATAGTGGGATTACATATATTTAACTCTAAATATTTCATGTTTTTTTTCACATTATTGCAAATGGTATATGTGTATTCTTAAAATTACAATTGTTTATTGCTAGTATGTATAAAAACAGTTGATTTTTGTATATTGACCTTGTATCCTTCGACTTTGTTAAACTCACTACTTTTGGTAGCTTTCTTGTATATTCCTTAATATTTTCTACATTGATGATCATGTCTTCTGCAAATAAAGACAGTTCTACTTATTCATATTCATTCTGTATGTCTTTTATATTTTTCTTCCCTTATTCCATTGGTTAGATTGTTCAGTATATGTTTGGATAAAGTGGTGAGAGCTGAGATCCTTCCCTCGTTTTTGACTTTAGGGGAAAGCTTTTGTTGTTTCAGTATTAAGTATGATGTTAACTGTTGGTTTTTCATAGATGAGATTAATGGATTGAGAATCTTCCTTCTTTTCCTAGTTTGCTAAGAGGGTTTATTTTTAAAAACAAAATCATGAATGGCTGTTGAATTTTGTCAAATGCTTCCCTGCCTCTATAGACAGGGTCACTTTTTAAAAAACATCTGTGAATATGGGGAATTATATAGATTTATTTTCAAATGCTAAGCCAACCTTGAATTCTAGGAGGATCCCTCTTGGTTAAGTCACATTATCCTTCTTAATATCACTGAACTGATTTGCTAAAATTCTGAGTAATGATTTTTGTGTCTATGTTCATGAGAGATATCAGTATGACATTTTCTTTTCTTGTTATGTTTTGGCCTAGTTTTGTTTTTAGGGTATTGCTGGCCACTTAAAATGAATTGGGAAGTATTCTTTCTTTTTCTGTTTTCTGAAATCGTTTGAATAGAATTCCTATTATTGCTTCCTTAAAGGATTAATAGCATTCACTAGTGAAGCCATGTACATCTAGAATCATCTTTGTGGGATGGTCTTAAATAGCAAATGAAATTTATTTATAGATACAGGATTTCTTGTATTTTTTCCCTTTTTAAAGCAGTTTATTGAGATATAATTCAGAGGCTGTATAATTCACAAATTTAAAGTGAACAATTCAATTGCTTTTAGTATATTCATACAATTTGTACAACCATCACCAAATCAATACTAGAACATTTTCATCACCCCCAAAAGAAACCACACAGCACCTCTTAGTTGTCACCCCCATTTGCTCTCCTTCTCAGTCCTAGGCAACCACTAATCTGTTTCTGTTTCTATGGATTTACCTATTATGGACATGTCATATAAATAAAATCATACAATTTGTGGTCCTTTGTGACAGGCTTCTTTCACTTAGAATAATGTTTTCAATGTTCACCTTGTACTCTGTATCAGTACTTCATTTCTTTTTATTGCCAAACAATATTCCATTGTCTAGTTATATCACATTTTATTTATCCATGCATCAGTTTATGGGCATTTGGGTTGCTTCTACTTTTGGGCTATTACGAATAATGCTGCTATGAATTTTCAAGTACAAGTTTTTGCTTGTTTTCATTTTATATATACATATGTATATGTATATATGTATATACTTTAAAAAAATCTTTTCATCTCTAGAAGTTCCATTTAGTTCTTTTCTTATAACATGTATTCTTTTATTTAAGAGGCAATATTCTAGCCATCATAAGGTGAAAGCAGGGTGTGTTTCTTCAGTTAGGATGGTCTCATTTCTATTGAGCATAAATGGCAGCTCTGATAGTGGAGTGAAATAGAGGCTCTTCTGAGAAAAGCTTTATCTATAAAAGGAGACATCTACTCTCCTACCTTCCCACCCCGTTTAATCAGAGCTGCTTTAGGTTTACAGAAAAATCATACAGAACGGACAGTGTTCCCATATAACCTTCTGCCATATACACAGTTTTCTCCATTAATTTACATTTTGCATTAGAGTGGTAACCTTGTCACAATTGATGAAACAATATTATTATAATTACGCTATTAACATTAACCCATAGTTTACATTACAGTTCATTCATTGTGTTGAACTCTTCTATCAGGGTTTCTGTGTGTGTGTGTGTTGATTTATATACAACTTAAAATTTCCCTTTTCATCCCTTTTCAAATATACAATTCAGTGGTGCTAATGACGTTCACAAAATTATGCCTTCATCACTATCATCCATTGCCAAAACTTTTCATCACCCCAAACATAAACTCTGTACCAATTAAACATTAACTACCCAGTCCCCTTCCCCACCAGCCCCTGGTAACCAGGATTCTAGTTTCTGTCTTGATAAATTTGCATATTCTGCTTTTTTTAAGTGCGATCATACAGTATTTTCTCTTTTGTGTCTGATTTATTTCACTCACTCAAAGTCTTCAAGGTTCATCCATGTTGCAGCATGCATTCAGAACTTTATTCCTTTGGTGGTCAAATAATATTCTATTGTAATGCACAATACACATTTTGTTTATTCATTCACTTGTTGGTGGACATGTGGGTTGTTTTCACCTTTTGGCAATAGTGAATTATGCTTCCATGAACATGGGTGTGCAAATATCTTTTTGAGTCCCTGCTTTCATTTCTTTTGGGCATATATACCCAGAAGAGAGCTCCTGGATCATATGGTAATTCCATATTTAACTTTCTGAGGCCCTGCCAAGCAGTTTTCCACAGGGACTGCACTCTGTTAGATTCCCATCAACAATGTTTGTTCCTATTTCTCCACATCCTCTTCAACACTTGAGGTCTCCACACCTCCACTGCTTTTTAAATGATAGCCATTCCAGTGGGTGCAAGAAGGCATCTCATTGTAGCTTTGATTTGCACTCTCTGAAGGTCAATGATCTTGAACATCATGTCATGTATTTATTGCCCATTTGTATGTTTTCTTTGGAGCGATATCTATTCAAATCTTTCCCCCATTTAAAAATTCAGTTGTCTTTTTTGTTGCTGTTGTTGAGTTGTAGGAGTTCTTTATATATTCTAGATTTTAAACCCTTATCTTATATACAGTTTCCAAATATTTTCTTCCATTCTGTAGGTTGTCTTTTTTACTTTCTGTTTTTTCTTTTTCTTTTTTTTTTTTTTTGCATGGACAGGCACTGGGAATTGAACCCGGGTCTCCAGCGCGGCAGGCGAGAACTCTGCCACTGAGCCACTCTTCTAGCTTGCTAGCTGCCAGAATGCAACATACCAGACACAGCTTTTAAAAAGGTGGCTGGGAAAATGTCCCAGTTAAAACAAGTGTATAGAAATGCCCAATCAAAGGCATCCAGGGAAAGATAGCTTGGTTCAAGAAGGTCAATGAAGTTCAGGATTTCTCTCTCAGCTGGAAGGGCACATGATGAACACGGAGTCATCTGCTAGCTTTCTGTCCTGGCTTCCTATTTCATGAAGCTCCCCAGGAGGTGTTTTCCTTCTTCATCTCCAAAGGTCACTGCCGCATGGACTCTCTGCTTTGTGGTGCTGCAACAATTTCTGCTCTCTCCAAATCTCTCATTCTCCAAAATGTTTCCTCTTTTATAGGACTCCAGTAAACCAATCAAGACCCACTCAAATGGGTGGAGACATGTCATCCCCTAATCCAGCTTAACAACCACTCTTGATTAGGTTACATCTCCAGGGAGATGATCTAATTACATACAGTATTGAATAGGGATTATTCTGCCTCTACGAAATGAGATTTTGATTAAAACATGGCTTTTCTAGGGTACATACATTCTTTCAAGCCAGCACAGCCACCATGGCCCACGCTTTTTTACTTTCTTAATAAAGTCCTTAGACACACAAAAGTTTGTCATTTTGATTAAGTCCCATTTGTCTATTTTTTTCTTTTGTTGTTTCTGCTGTTGATATAAGTCTAAGAAATCACTGCCTAACACATGGTCCTGAAGATATTACTCTATGTTTTATTCTAAGAGTTTTATAGTTTTAGTTCTTATATTTAGATCTTTGATCAATTTTGAGTTAATTTTTGTATATGGTATGAGATAGGGGTCCACTTTCATTCTTTTGCATATGGCTATCCAGTTCTCCTACAATTTGTTGAAGAAACTATTCATTCCCTATTGAGTAGACTTGGCACTCTTGTAAATGATCATTTAGCCAAAGGTGTGAGGTTTTTTCCTGAAATCTCAACTTGATTCCATTGGTCTATGTATCTGTCCTTGTGCTAGGACCATGCTGCTTTGATTACTATGGATTTGTCATAAGTTTTAAAATCAGGAAGTATGAGTTGTCTAACTTAAGTTTTCTTTAATTTATTTCAGCAATATTTCATAGTTTTCCATGTACAAGTCCTTTACATTCTGTGTTATATTTATATTCATTGTAATTAGTGATGAAGCAGGACTTACTTCATCCTATTTGTTCTTTGTTTCTTAATTATCTTGTCTTTTTATCCCTCTTTTCCTTTATGGCAGACTTCTTTTGTGTATTGTTGATATTTTGTGATACAACTGATTGATCCGTTTTCATTTCCAATTCTGTATATATTTTGAAGACTTTCTGTGTGTTTATTCTGGGGTTTACGTTGAACAACTTAGGTCTATAACCTACTAATCCAAAATGATATCAACTTAACTTCAATATCATACACAGTCTCTGCATTTATACTCCTCCATTTCCCCTCTTTATGTTGTTTTTGTCATGTTTCTTCTTTATATTTTGTGTCCATAACATGGAAATATTGTTATTTCATATTCAATTATATTCTAAATCTTAATGGAAATAAAGAATAAAATTACAAACTGAGGATACCATACTATTGGGTTTTACATATACCCATGTAATTTCCTTTACTGGAGATCTTCACTTCTTCACACTGTCTCCTGTCCTTTTCTTTCAGTCTGAAGATTTAGCATTTTTATAGGGCAGGTCTCTTGGTGATGAACTCTCCCAGTTTTTATCTGTTAATGTCTTCAACTCCCTCATTTTTCAAGGACAGTTTTGCAGAAAATCGAATTTGTGGCTGGCAATTTTTCTCTGTCAGTACCTTAAACATGTCATACCATTGCCTGCTTTCTTTCTTTCATGGCTTTTATTGAGAAATTAGAAGTTAGCCTTCTTGAGGATCCCTTGTATGTGTGGAATCACTTTCTCTTGCTGCTTTCAGAGTTTTCTCTTTATCTTTCTCATTCATATTTTGATTAGCATGTGTCTTAGAGTAGGTCTATTAAGACTTGTCCTATTTGGGGTTTCCTATGTTCCTCGGACATGTAAATTTATCTTTTGTAAGATTTGGAATATTTCCTCAATATTCTTTCTTTTCCTTTTTTCTTCTCCTCTCCTTCTGGGACTCCCATAATGTGTATGTTGCTATGCTTCATGTTGTCCCCAATTTTTTTGTTGTTGTACCTTTTATTCACTGATTTTTTCTTCTGCCTGTTCAAATTTGCTGTTGAATACCTCTACTGCATTTTAAATCTCCATTATTGTGTTTCTCATTGATATAATTTCTGTTATATTCCTCTTTCTTTTTTTTTTTGCATGAGCAGGCACTGGAAATCGAACCTGGGTCTCCAGCATGGCAGGTGAAGACTCTGCCTGCTGAGCCACCGTGGCCCACCCTATTACATTCCTTTTTAAACTATCTAATTCTTCTTTTAATTCATGCATCACCTTCTTTATATTCTTTGGATCTATATCCATATTCAGTTTATTTCTATCCATACTTTCATTTAGTTCCTTAAACTAATATAGGAAATTTGACTAATTGACATTGATTAGTTATGTCTGTGTTTCCTCATGTTAAAATTTGTTCCCTGAACCAGCCATCTCTTCCCATTTCTTTGCATGGCTTGTGGTCTTTCGTTGATCTCTGGGAATTTAGTCATTTTTATGTACTAACTCTGGAAATCAGTTTCTCCTTCTTGCCTACGGTTTTAGTGTAGATCGACAATGTTTTAAGGTTCTTCTTCAGCATTTGTCGTTTATACTGAGCCTTTAGAGAAGCTCATGTTTAACAGTTCTGATTTTTTTTTTTTCAGGTCTTTCTATAGCTGTTTCTTGCCCTGGGTATGTACAGTGACTTTTAAGATTACCCTATTATATGTGATTATTTCTTCTGCAGGAGAGGATTTCTTTTACTCTGCTTCTCCTTCAGAGAATATTCCTGGGATGTTCTCTGTTTTTATACAATTTTTCCTCCCCAGTGACTATAATATGCTTAACTCTGCACCCATGCTCAGGGTTACCTTTTCACTTCAGCTTTCAGCTCTGGGTCTGCCCTGTCTTACAGTGGTTCAGTTCCACCTTTCTGCGTGTTTTTTCTGCCCCCAGTAAGTTCTGTGTTCCTCCAGTGGTCTCTATGAGTGCCCATCTTGTTTTCTCAACTCAGTGGAAATGAAGTCACTGGATTCCCCTCCAATTTGAGTTCCCCCTCCCTGTAGGTTGCTTAGAAAATATCTCCAAGTAACTAAGCTTGGGAAAACTTATTTACTTCCTCAACTTACTTACTTCTTTTTTCTCACAGATCACAGTCCTGTGCTGTCTGACAGTATATTGGCAAATACCATGTTTCATATATTTTGTCTTATTTTCAGTTGTTGATGGAGTGAAATATTTCCCATGTTAGTTAATCCTTTATTAACAGAAGTGAAAGTCCTAGACTTTTAATAAAGTGAGCAATTGAGGCATGTGTAGATCCCTTATGAAAAAGGTATGTAATAGGAGCGCGGGTAATTCAGTGGTTAGAATGCCTGCCTTCCATGCGGGAGACCCAGGTTCGATTCCCAGACCATGCACCCCCTCCAAAAAAGATATGTAATACAAGTCAAGTAAAATCCCCTCTATATTCCCCTCTACTGTCACCTCTACTCATGTCACCTCTACTCATGTCACCTCTACTCCTTGTCACCTCTACTCCTTGTTATTCTTTCATTAGAGGTAACCACTGTTATCACTTTGGTGTTTTTTTTTTTTTCAGAATTCGTTCTAGAAATTTACAAATTTACATGCAAATATATAGGAATGTTTATGTTTGGGGGACTTAAACAGTTTTACGTGAGTGATCTATACAACTGATTTTCACTTAGTATTCATCTTGTAGATTTATCCATATGAGTTCAAATAGGTCTACTTTATTCTTTTAGACTGCTGAATGGCATAGTAGTTTAACATAGTATAATTCGTTTAACAGTTCTCTCCCTGTAGAGTTTTTACCTATCTGACCAAAAGTTTTAAGAGCTCCACAGGACCTCATTTAAAACAAATTATCAACACTCGGGGTGCATGGGTGGTTCAGTGGTAGAATGCTTGCCTTCCATACGGGAGACCCAAGTTCGATTCCTGGACCATGCACCCCCCCAAAAAAAATTGCCAACAATATTACACACTCAGAAAAGTGATTAAAACATATTGATTTAAGTAATGGCATTAAGAAAATATCCTTGATCCTTCCACCTAGGTTTTTAATGAACATTGCTAGTTCTCCAGAAATTTCCTTTATGCCCTTTTCTGATTCTAAACCCCTCTTAAACCCTCGACATAACTATCATTCTGATTATAGTGTAAATCATTCCCTTCTTTATTTTATAGTTTTACCACTAATATACACACCATTGAATAATATATTTAAAAAATGGAATCATATTGTATATGTTCTTTTGTTACTTGCTTCTTTCTCTCATTATGTTTGTGAAATTCATTGATGAATTTTATTATGGGAGTTATTCCAGTCTGAATATAGCACAATTTATTTCACTATTCTACTGTTGATATATATTTGGGTTATGTCCAGTTTTAGGAAATGATTCTATGTACAGCTGGCTCAAATCTTCTGGGACAAGAATTTCTCTGGTATATATATCTAGAATTGCTTGGTCATAGTGAATATGCACATTCAACTTTTCTGGGTCCTGCCAATTACTTTTCCCAAATAGTCATACAAGTACACTCTTATTAGCAGGCCCACTAAGACTTGGTATTGTTAGACTTTTAAATTTTTGCAAATCTGCTACAAGTGCAATGGCAGCTCATTGTGCTTTTAGTTTGCATTTGTATTTCTTTGATTACTGATAAGGTTGAGCATCTTTTCATATGTATGTTGACTTTATAAATTTCCCTTTTGAAGTGCCTGTTCAAGTTTTTTGCCCTCTTTTATTTTTTCCTTCCTTCCTTCCTCCCTTCCTTCCCGCTTCCCTCCCTCCCTCCGTTTCTTGCTTTCCTGCTTTTGCAATTTGCCATAATTATTTCTATAATCTTGACCAATTACGTGAATTGCAAGTATTTTCTCCCAGTTTATGGTTTATCTTCTTGCTCTTATTTTTTTAATGTCTTTGTTGGACACACAATCTTAATTTTAATATAGTCAAATTTATACATATTTTAAACTATGGTGTTTGATTTTTATGTCTTGTTTAAAACATCCTTCCCTTCACATAAGATAACATTACCTTCTAAAAGTGTATTGCTTTTCTTTTCACATGTCAATGTTTAATCCACCTGGAATTTATTTTTATGTAAATATAGTTAAAAGTAAATTTAATTTTTTTCCAAATGGATACCCAATTATCCCAGCACAATTTTGTTTTTTTTGAAATTTCCTCCTTTCCCCACTGATCTGCAATGCAATTCAATTACACATCAGCTGTCCAGATAGATATTGTTCAGTTTCTGGGCTTTCCATTTTGTTAAATTAATCTGGTTTCCATCTCTGAGCTTATACCATGAGAGAAGAAGAAATACTTCAGGGAAAAAGTTATGTTAGTTTCAAAGACTGAATCAAGGAGTGTTCTGGAGGGTCTTTATTTTCAAGAAGATTTTATCAACACTGCATTCCTTTTTTCCTCTCTCCATGTGGATTGCTATCTTTTTGATTATCCTTCTTACATGAATGAAGCATTACCAACCCTGGCTGATTGCTGGCCTTTACCGTTGATGTAGGGGACTTTGGACTGTCCCGCCACTCCTCTCCAGGACCTAGGTTACAAATACAAGCATTTCCATTGATTGGCCAGTGAATATACATGGTTGAAGCAGGTAGGGGTGTAATACACACTGTCCTCTTAGTGTGTCCCCCTACTTTGGGTAGAGATTTAAGCACAGAGAAGCAGTTCTTTACTACAAGAAAAACAACAGCAAAAGCACGGTGATGAATGGCAACTGGCAGTAGACTTTACTGTCAGGGAAGCCATGTGGAATGGGGTTCACTGTGGCAAACTGACATGCCTGGCCTAAAGAGGGCAGTGATATTAGCCACTGATTGTTGTTATGTAGACTTATGAGCCCAGATTTGGTAGACATATCAATTTTAAGAAAGTCCTGGAGTTGAGGTTTTTATGTGAAATTTCTCATTTTGAATATTTTGGGAACGAATTATTATTATTTTAAAAACAGAACCTGTGCGATGGAGTAAAAGAAAAAGAAACGAAAAAATGCAACAAATCAAAAAGAGTTAAAAATATGGCGGACATTGATCCTATATCAGTAATCACTTTACATATGATGGTCTAAATATACCAACTAACAAACAGATTATCAGAAGGAATCACAAACAAGATCCAACTATATATTGCATACTAAACCCACTTTAAATATAAAAATATATTAAAAATTGTGTACAGTAATAAAGCAAAAGAATATGGGTGGACCAAATTTGGCATGTGGTAGGCATTTGCAAATTTTACTACAAGCAGAGTTATTATTCTCACAAAGAACTTTTACAATTGCTTTGTGTAATTAGAGTACAACCACAAAGACCAAAACTCAGGTAGTTTAACAGGAAATAGAGTGACAAATTATCAGCCATATGGTATTTGTTGTTTGAATTAAAAATACTTATTTGCCCTGTTGGCATTTTCTGTGTGTGTTGTTTAAATTTATTTTAATTAGTGGATGATTGGGATCAGAAAGTTGAATCTCAGTTTTTCTTGCAGATAAAATGTGCAAATTATTAAGAGAAATAGGTTTGAGAGAGAGAGAACATGCCCAATTTAGGCAACATGAGGTGGGAACAACTTTATTTTCATTTAGTTAAGCAAAATTTGGATTTTCTTTGAGCAACATATCTAGAGAGGTTGTCATTTGCTAAGTGTGAAATGGTAACTTGACAGGGCCTGGGGGACAAATATCAAAGCTAACATGTGGCTTACATTTGCATGTTTTCTTTCATCATTGTCCTAAGCAACTGTAACTAATTTTCAACTGCATGTTAAAGCCTGACTGTGTATGAAAGAGTAAGACTGCACTGTCTGTTAAGATCTAGCTTGATTTTTGCTCCAGAATTGGGAAATATTTAAAGAGTGTATGAGATCATAAGAAGTCCCAATCTCTTTATGAGAATGTCTTGATTAATAATCACACAAGATCAAGTACAATATTAAGAATATGGGGTAACTCATACTTCTATTAAAAAAAAATCACCAGAGGCATGTGTGTATCTGTTTGTGTGTGTGTGAAGAGGGTAAAGTGAGGAGAGAAGACTGGAACGTAATTTTTTATGTATTTTTATATTTAAAGTGAGTTCAGTATATAACATATAGTTGGGTCTTGTTTGTGATTCACTCTGATAATCTGTGTCTTTTAGTTGGTATATTTAGACCATCACGTGTGAAGTGATTATTGATATAGTTGGATCGATATCTGCCATATTTATAACTCTTTTTGATTTGTTGCC
>PVIY010053132.1:0-14843 GCA_004026745.1 Myrmecophaga tridactyla | reverse complement strand
TCTGGAGTCTGTGCCTTCCCCAGGAGAGGGGTGGGGCCCAGCTCAGGTGGATTTCCTCCCTCAAGGAATTCAGACCCCAGGGTTTGGAAAATTGAAGCAATTAAAGCCAGCCTACAACCTCTCCTCTGTCTCCACCATGCCCCCAGGAGGGAGAGTCAGCTGAAGTTAAAGGTACCGCATCACCTTACGCTGGTGGGACCTGCAGGTAGAAAAGTACCAAATACTGGGCAGGACAGGAAAAACTCAGAGTCCAGAGACTTCACATGAAAGTCTTTCAACCTGCTGGGTCTCACCCTCAGGGAAAACTAATGCAGGTGATTCTTTCCTTCTGACAGGAGGCCAGTTTGGTCTGGGAAAATCCGGCTGGGGTCTATAATGCCTAAGAAGACCCTCCTAAAGGTGTGTGTTGCGGGGGAAGGCACCAAACAGGCAGGGCAAGAAACAAGAAAACAAGAACTGAAAAATTCTGCTCTGTTAAACAAAACCTAAGAGAGAGGTCCAGAATAAGCTGAACTAAATGTCAAAGAACAGATACACAACAAAGTCATCCAGCAAGAAAATTCCAAGTAAAAGAAGTGAAAACAATCTCCAGCATAAACTAATTAAGGTAATTAAATGACTAGACTCCAGCAAAAAAATAATGAATCACAATAGGAAAATTAAAGATAAGGCCCAAAGGAACAAACCAACAATTCAAATGAGACACAGGAGTTGAAACAATTAATTCAGAATGTTTGAACAGACATGGAAAACCTCATCAAAATCAAATCAATGAATTGAGGGAGGATATAAAGAAGGCAAGGGATGAACAAAAAGAAGAAATAGAAAGTCTAAAAAAACACAAATCACGGAACCTACGGGAATGAAAGGCACAGTAGAAGAGATTATATAAACAATGAAAACCTACAATGTTAGATTTCAAGAGGCAGAAGATAGGATTAGTGAACTGAAGGATGGAACCTCTGAAATCCAACAAGCAAAAGAAAATATAGGGAAATGAATGGGAAAATATGAGCAGGGACTCAGGGAATTGAATGACAACATGAAGTGCACAAATATACATGTTGTGGGTGTTCGAGAAGGAAAAGGAGGAGAAAAACTAATGGAGAAAATTATCACTGAAAATTTCCCAAATCTTATGAAAGTCTTAAAATTACAGATCCAAGAAGTACAGCGTACCCCAAACAGAATAGATCCAAATAGACATGCTCCAAGACATTTATTAATCAGAATGTCAGATGTCAAAGAGAAAGAGAGAATCTTGAAAGCAGCAAGAGAAAAGAAATACATCACATACAAGGGAAGCCCAATAAGACTACACGTAGATTTGCAGCAGAAACCATGGAGGCAAGAAGACAGTGAGATGATATATTTAAATTACTAAAAGAGAAAAACTGCCAACCAAGAATTCTATATCCAGCAAAATTGTCCTTCAAAAATGAGGGAGAAATTAAAATATTTTCAGACAAAAAATCACTGAGAGAATTTGTCACTAAGAGACCAGCTCTGCAAGAAATACAAAAGGGAACACTAGTGGCAGATATGAAAAGACAGGAGAGAAAGGTGTGGAGAAGAGTGTAGAGATGAAGACTATCAGTAAAGGTAAAAAGAAGAAAAAATAGGTATGACATATAAAATCCAAAAGGCAAAATGGTAGAAGAATGTACTACCCATACAGTAATAACACTAAATGTTAATGGATTAAACTCCCCAATCAAAAGACATAGACTAGCAGAATAGATTAAAAAACAGGAGTCATCTATATGCTGTCTACGGGAAACACATCTTAGACCCAGGGATAAAAATAGGTTGAAAGTGAAAGGTTGGAAAAAGATATTTCATGTAAATAATAACCAGAAAAGAGCAGGAGCAGCTATACTAATATCCAACAAAATACACTTAAAATGTAAAACAGTTAAAAGAGACAAAGAAGGACACTATATATAAATAAAAGGAACAACTCTGTTACAAGAAGACAATCATAAATATTTATGTACTGAGCCAGAATGCTCCAAAATACATGAGGCAAACACTGAAAAGAGAAATAGACACATCTACCATAATAGTTGGAGACTTCAATTCCCTACTCTCATCAATGGACAGAGCATCTAGACAGAGGATCAATAAAAAACAGAGAATTTGAATAACGCAATAAATGAGCTAGACTTAACAGACATTTATAGAATATTAATCCCCACAACAGCAGGATACACCTTTTTCCCAAGTGCTCATGGATCATTCTCAAGGATAGACCATATGCTGGGTCATAAAGCAAGTCTCAATAAATTTAAAAAGATTGAAATCATACAAAACAATTTCTCAGATCATAAAGGAATGAAGTTGGAAATCAATAGTAGGTAGAGTGCAAGAAAATTCACAAATATATGGAGGCTCAACAACACACTCTTAAACAACCAATGGGTCAAGGAAGAAATTACAAGAGAAATCAGTAAATATCTGAGGCAAATGAAAATGAAAACATGACATATAAAAATTTATGGGATGCAGCAAAGGCAGTGCTAAGAGGGAAATTTATTGCCCTAAATTACTATATCAAAAAAGAAGAAAGGGCAAAAATCGAGGAATTCACTGTCCACTTGGAAGAACTAGAGAAAGAACAGCAAACTAACCCCAAAACAAGCAAAAGGAAAGAAATGATGAAGATTACAGCAGAAATAAATGAAATTGAGAATGTGAAAACAATTGAGAAAATCAACAAAACCGGGGTTGTTTCTACAAGAAAATTAATAAGATTGATGGACCCTTAGTGAGGCTGACAAAAAGAAGAAGAGAGAGGATGCAAATAAATAAAGTCAGAAATGGAAGAGGAGACATAACCACTGACCCCACAGAAATAAAGGAAGAAACACTGTTGTGGGGTGTATTGTTCTATAAATGACTGTTAAGTCTAGCTCATTTACTGTATTATTCAAATTCTCTGTTTCTTTATTGATCCTCTGTCTAGATGTTCATTGATGAGAGTGGGGAATTAAAGTCTCCAACTATTCTGTTAATACATTAGATAATGTAGATGAAATGGACAACTGTCTAGAAAGGCAAGAACAGAAAACATTGACTCGAGAAGAAATAGATGACCTCAACAAACCAATCACAAGAAATTGAATCAGTCATTAAGAAACTCCCCAAAAAGAAAAGTCCAGGATCAGATGGCTTCACATGTGAATTCTACCAAACATGCCAGAAAGAATTAGTACCAATCCTGCTCAAACTCTTCAAAAAAACTGAAGAGGAGGGAAAGCTACCTAACTCATTCTACAAAGCCCACATCACCCTCATACCAAAGCCAGACAAAGATATTACAAAAAAGGAAAACTACAGACCAATCTCTCTAATGAATATAGATGCAAAAATCCTCAACAAAATTCTACCAAATTGAATCCAGCAGCACATTAAAAGAATTATACACCATAACCAAGTAAGATTCATCCCAGGTATGCAAGGATGGTTCAACATAAGAAAATCAATTAATGTAATACACCATATCAACAAATCAAAGCAGAAAAACCACATGATCATCTCAATTGATGCAGAAAAGGCTTTTAACAAACTTCAACATCCTTTCCTGTTGAAAACACTTCAAAGGATAGGAATAGAAGGGAACTTGCTCAAAATGATAAAGGGAATCTATGAAAAATCCACAGCTAACATCATCCTCAATGGGGAAAAACTGAAAACTTTCCCCCTAAGATCAGAAACAAGACAAGGATGTCCACTATCACCAATGTTATTTAATATTGTGTTGGAAGTTCTAGCCAGAGCAATTAGACAACAAAAAGAAATACAAGGCATCAAAATTGGAAAGGAAGAAGTAAAACTCTAACTGTTTGCAGATAATATGATACTATATGTTGAAAAATCCACAGCAAAGCTACTAGAGCTAATAAACGAATACAGCAAAGTAGCAGGTTACAGGATCAACACTTAAAAATCTGTAATATTTCTATACACTAGTAATGAACAATCAGAGGGGGAAATCAAGAACAAAATTCCATTTACAATTGCAACCAAAAGAATAAAATATTTAGGAATAAATTTAACTAAAGAGACAAAAGACCTATACAAAGAAAGCCATAAGAAATTTTTAAAAGAAATCACAGAAGACCTAAATAGATGGAAGGGCATATGGTGTTCATGGATTGGAAGACAAAATATAGTTAAGATGTCAATTCTACCTAAACTGATTTACAGATTCAATGCAATACCAATTAAAATCCCAAAAACTTACTTTTCAGAAATAGAAAAATCAATAACCAAATTTATCTGGAAGGGCAGGGTGCCCAAAATAGCTAAAAGTATCCTCCTGAGAAATAAAAATGATGTTGGAGGTCTCACACTCCCTGTATTTAAGGTTTGATTTCTTGTGTATACAAAGAAATCATACAACTCAACAACAAAAGAACAAACAATCCAATTATAAAATGGGCTAAAGATATGAATAGGCATTTTTCAGAGGAGCAAATATAGATGGCTTAAAAGCACATGAAGAGATGATCATTTTCACTGGGTATAAGGGAAACGCAGATCAGGACTACAATGAGATACCACCTCACACCTATAAGAATGGCTGCTATTAAACAATCAGAAAGCTATAAATGTTGGAGAGGATGTAGAGAAAGTGGGACACTGATGCACTGCTGATGGGAATGTATAGTGGTGCAGTCACTATGGAAGACTGTTTGGCAGTTTCTTAGGAAACTAAATATTGATTTGCCCTATGACCCAGCAATAGCACTACTTGGTATATACCCAGAAGAGCTGAAAGCAGTAACACAAACAGATATTTGCACACCGATGTTCATAGCAGCATTATTCACAATTGCCAAAAGA
Source organism: Myrmecophaga tridactyla (assembly GCA_004026745.1). Taxonomy (NCBI): domain Eukaryota; kingdom Metazoa; phylum Chordata; class Mammalia; order Pilosa; family Myrmecophagidae; genus Myrmecophaga; species Myrmecophaga tridactyla. The sequence goes on along the minus strand of PVIY010053132.1, from coordinate 9,995 downwards.
TGGAAACCAAATGTCCATCAACAGACGAGTAGATCAACAAAATGTGCTATATACATGCAATGGAATATTATGCAGCAGTAAGACAAGATAATGTCCTGAAGCACACGACAAGATGGATGAGACTTGAGGACATAATGCTGAGCAAAATTAACCAGACACAAAAGGATAGATACTATATGATTTCACTTTTATGACCAGCATAAAGATATAATCAGAAGCCTATAATACAGAATACAGGTGAGTTAGAGAAACACAGAAGCTAGAACTGTTAGCTAATGAGGCTGAACTCCAATGTAAGGGAATAGATAGGAGCAAAGATGATTCTCTAGTGGGTCTAGAAGTAATATTGCCATATTGAAGATAAAGATTGAAAGGGGTTGTATAGAGCTACGTGTCCCACTGATTTACACTAGAAATATGAATGAATTCTCATAAGAATTACTTCAAAGATATGATTCTTGTCTAAAGAGTGTTTTTTAGTCCAGGGTACAGGGGGAAAATTGCTACTGCATGCTATGAGCTATGTTCAAAAGGAAACCATCAGCACTACCACAGCAAAGCAAAGGTAAATAATGTGGTGAGGGACAAAAGTTAAGAGGAGGTTTAGATTTTCTATTTGGTGAGGTGTATTTATTGGTTTTCTTTCTCTTAGGAACAATGAAATTAGCTAAAATTGAGAATGTTGATGGACTGTAGACTTTGATCCTTCTACATGATGCCTGATGAATGCCAGTGGCTGAAGGATGACTTACGGAGAAGTAGATTGGCAAACGATGGTGTATACTTATGAATGAAGGTTGTGCTGCTATACGAAGTGTATTAGTTAGGGTTCTCTAGATAAACAGAATCAACAGGGAACACTTGCAAATATACAATTTATAAAAGTGTCTCACGTGACCGCAGGAATGCAGAGTCCAAATCCACAGGGCAGGCTGTGAAGCCGACGACTCCGATGGAGGGTTTGGATGAACATCGCAGGAGAGGCTCACCAGCCGAAGCAGGAATGGGGCCTTGTCTCCTCTGAGTCCTCCTTAAAAGGCTTCCCATGATTAGATTTAGCATCACTAATTGTAGAAGACACTCCCCTTTGGCTGATTACAAATGGAATCAGCTGTGGATGCAGCTGACGTGATCATGACCTAATCCTATGAAATATTCTCATTGCAACAGACAGGCCAGTACTTGCCCAATCAGATAAACAGCTACCACAATTTGACCGAGTTGACACATGTCCCTAACCATGACAGAAGCATACAAAGTCAAGAGGCACGCAATGATGTGAATGAACATGTGGGACATTTGGTGAGACAAAATAAGCCAGAAACAAAAGAACAACAAAGGTATGGTCACCTTTAGAAAATGCTTATAAGAAAACAGGGACCTAGATTGTAAGCTTTTAGAGAAGACACATTAAGTCCAGAGTGGTAATTATTATTTCTGTATTTTGAGAGGCTGTTTTATATATATAACCTGATATTTAGAAATAACAACGAAGAAAAACAGGTTGGGGTTAAAGTAATTCAGAACATAGGGGTAAGGAAGACAATGTCTATATTTTAGAACCACACATACTCTTTGAGACCAATGGAAGAAAGGTTTATTTGGTCTGGAAATGAAATTTTCTGTAGAGCATAATCTAATTCAATCTATCTGTATAGCTCATTTGAACAACTGAAACACAGAGAGCACAGAATAAGAAAGAGGTCCTACTGTAAACTTGCAATTTAATAAATTCCTTTTTTTAAAGCTAAAAAAAAAAAAAGAAAGAGGTCCTTTATTCCTGTATAGATTATTGTAATGTCTGGAAACATCCCAGAGTATATTAAGCAGATAATCAAAAAGCATTGACAAAATCCCCTGAGGGAGGGGAGAAAGGATATGGAACTGTTATACCTTGCCATCAGGGAATCCCCTGATACTGTGTCAAACTTTAGGGACACCCACATCAACAGGCCATACCACGATCATGAGTTTTACTCTTGTGAAGCTTATGTAGGTAGCATAGAAGCTTAGACTACCTATAGGCATGCCTAAGAGTTACTTCTGGAGGACCTCTGTTGTTCTTCAGATGTGGCATCAGTTTCTCTAAGCCCAACTCTTCAAGTGAAATCATTGCCCCCCCCCCTACATGCAAAATGACATCCAGGGGTGAAAGTCTCCCTGGTGAGGTGGGAGATGACTCCCAGGGAAACCCAGACCTTGCACCATGGGATCAATAATTACATTCTGACCAAAAAGGGGAAAAGAAGTGTAATTAATAAAGTATCAGTGGCAGAGAGAGAGTTCAAATAGAGTCGAGAGGCTCCTCAGGAGGTTGCCAACCTCCAACCAGGACCATTCCAGCCAATCCTAAAGAACATCTAGGGCAATATATAAGATTCCAGGCACTAGAGTAACTTTCCAGAAACCTACAACCTCCAGAAGGGGTCCCTGATCCAGATAAGTCCTGACACCTAGCCCAGCCTCTCCAGAACATCAGATAGTTCCATCTCCCTACCCCATATTAGTGACAGACCCTTCCAATATCAAAAATTTAGAATTGCCATAGTCCAAACAACCCTAAAGAGAGGTATGGAAAGATCAAAGGGGATGGTGGAGTTATACATAGAAGATAGGATTTAACAAATGAATATGAATGCTGACATTAAATTGATATCTCTTGCTAGAAGTAAAAATCTAAAATTGTGAAATTGTAAGCCATGTCAAAGTCTGAAATATGTTCTACAACTAATTGCAGTGCTGTGCTTTGAAATGTATAGCTTTTTTGTATACATGTTCTTTTCCACAAAAAAGAAGGGAAAAAAAAGTCGATTGTGATGATAAAAAAAAACATTTAAGCCCTCTGGCCTCCTATTTTCTGGAACAGTTAGAAGGAAAAATATGAGAGGATCGTATGTTAGCCCATGACAGACTCAGATCTGTCCTGTAACCACTTGTTGAAGAGTGCTTTGAAAACTATTGCTTTTTAATTTCTTTGCTTTGTATACATGTTATACTATACAATAAAAAAGTTAAAAAACAAAAAACTAAGTTGAATGCTTAAAATGCTTAAAAATCAAAATTGCTATAGAACCAGGCATGAATGAAATAAGTATAAGAGATTGGGAAAAAAGTCTATAAAAATTTACAAGCCCTTGTACATTGCTATACAGAAGTCTTCAAATCTTGTTCCAATTTAAGGAAACCAATGGTTATGATTTATTCAAGAAAGATTTAAAAATCATATTTTTCCTTCACATCAACTTAAAATCACTGATTTTTATTAAATGTGCATGCATATGTTTTAATAAAAAATAAAGTGGTTAAGGTAGGTTTGAATATGTAGTTTTTTAATGATTCCCCTCTTTAAATGATGTTTTCCATTAATCACCCAACCACAGGCTCAACTTTATAGGATAAGACAGCTTCTCCTGGACTTTGATTCTCATTCTGCTTTTGTTCTTTATATGCTTAGCTCTCCGGGGAATGAGTGGGAAGGGGGTGATCGGCAAGGCAAAAGTCAGGCATTCCCGGGTCCTGGGACTGCAGCCCACCTTGATTTGAGAGCTGCCCACAGGCAGCTGCCAGACCAATGGAAATAGAACATTACACATCAGTGTAGCTGTTAGATATGGAGGAGGCATTTCCAGGCAAGTGAACCTAAAAGCTTTTTAAGGCCAAGAGAGTACCACTCCATTGAACTCTGACACCCTTTGCTGCATATTTTGGGTTCTTGGCATAACTTTCTTAGTTGCAAAATTGTACTCATAAAAAGGGAGGTCAAGGTTAGGGGCAGATGTGCACAGATCTTTGGCAATAACTTGGTGACATCTCTAGGGTTTCAAGTCCTCATCTACTTCCACCAAATCCATTCTCTGTAGTTTCCCCCTGAAATTTCTAACCTCTCCTTTTCAGAAATGGAAAGAGTCATATCCTGGATATAGCCCTTCAGCCCTCCTGATCACAAAGTGCTAAGGTCTCAGAGTAGGAAACCAGTCCTATCACGTTCACGCTCTGTCCAACTTGTGAGAAATCACTTGGCTGTCTCTGAGGACATATGATACTTAGGTGCAAAGTAGCAAAACCTGAGATTGAGAGATTCACAATTTGGTCATCTTCCAAGGTTTTCGTCGGCAGGGCACAGCATTAGCAGAAACAGGATATTTTAAAGAAGAACCTTTGGATTTTCAAGCTAGTTGATGATGAAGGAAGAAAACTCAAATTTGTCATTTAAAGAAATGGTGTAAACTTACTTGCTGAGTACATATCAGACACAGAGTCACACAGTTCCTCCCCTCTCCAAGGCCTGACTTGATTTCTGTATGCAGGATTAAAAAATCAAGAAAGGGTTTGCTATTGATTTTTATTTTTATTTATTTATTTATTTTTGCACGGGCAGGTACCAGGAATCAAACCCGGGTCTCCAATATGGCAGGTGGGCACTCTGCCTGCTGAGCCACTGTGGCCTCTGCTTGCTGTTTATCTTGATAACAATAAGGGAGAAATCCAATATTTAACATCTTGTGGGAAGGGAGTCATGCTTCCAACCTGAGGAGGTGGCTGATGAACTAAAAATGTGACCTTTCAATATAAAAGGTGATCCTCTACATCCTTGTCTCCAATTTAAGTATTAACTACCACTATCCTCACTGATAGTAGAATACGGAAGTAAAATTTTGAAGGCAAACAATATTGAGGTCCATGACCATCATTTTGTATATGGACCTCAATATCATTTTAAAAATATACCATACATTTAACAAATTATTAACTGAAGGGTTCATTAGAAGACCAAAATCATAAAAGATGTAGAAATTCAGATTCGACTAATGTTTATCAGTTGCCCATTGTGTATGATAAACTATAATGGTGGTGATAATATTAGTGAACACTTACATAGCACTGTTCCCAAGCGTTTTTACACATATTACCTCATTTAATTCACACAACAACCCTTTGAGGTAGGTATTACTGTTGGCCTCAATTTACAGAAGAAGTGACTGAAGCATAGAGAGGTTAAGAAACTTATAAAATGTGGATAACAATTGTGAATTGTTATAAAATGTGGATAAGAAGTTAAGGAGATAAGACTCTGATGCTTGACTTTGAGGTTCCAATAACTCAAAAGTGTGAAAATGCTGTAAAAAAGTCCTGAGTTAGTGACTAAGATTTTCATGAAGTTCCCAGTCATAAATCTGGAATGAGTCAATGTAATGGAATCACTGCTATGGAAGTGCTGAAACTAAAAAACTGTTGCATCAACTCACCAGTAGCTGGACGTCGTTAATTTCTACCAAACTTCTTTAAATGACTCGCTTAAACCCACCTTGTAAGGTTGTGGCAGTATACGTAAAATAGTCCCAGCAGTGCCTGGAACTTTGTAACACTCAATAAATGTGGCTTGTATTTTTACCATACTGCTTCCCTAATCAGGTAAGGTCGAATTTGGGGGTAAAGAGATGACTAAATGTCATTTACTTGTTCCACAATCATCTGCTGAACATTTACTACTTGCTGGGCATTTTGCCAAACCCGGGGTAGTAGTGACAAGCAAATACCCTAAGCAAGACGGCTTAGAAGAAAGGCAGAAAGAAAAGCCATGCTTTTAATAGAGATTACCTCCAGGAAACGGAATGAGTGGAGGTAATTTTCCAGATATGGCATTAAACTTTGACTTTAAACATCTGTACTTATTGACCTTTAAAAATATAAGAAAAAATGAGTTTGTAATTTAAAAACCAATCATAGGGAAAGGACTTAAAAAACACAAATTCTTGAGATTATAATTAGCCACCCACCGTCAGCCAATGACTGAAGAAAAATATATTGTGAATCCCCCAAGAAGTGGCTTCTATCCTCAAGGGTGTACATTCTTGGAGCGGATCGGCTGCAAACTGAACCAAAGTTACCCAGAAATACTAGGCAGTGTGTAAAGACCAGTTGAGCAAGTACAGCAGAAAACTTACCCACAAAAATATAGATAAATGGTCTTCAAAAAATGTACACATTTGGGTAGAAATTAGGACAGTTTTAATGGCAGCTGATGAACTGCAAATCCAGGGACTCAATTAAAGCAATAAGAGGACCCTTAATTTAGTTGGCAATCCCCCCTAGATCACCTGTGGTGGAAATGAACTCAATATGGTAAAGAGAGAAATGAAAAGTTAAGGAGGTGAGACTCTGATACTTGTATTTAAGGTTTCAATAACTCAAAAGTGTGAAAATGCTGTATAAAAACTCCTGAGTTAGTGACTAAGAATTAGATTTTCATGAATCTGGAATGAGTCAATGTAATGGAATCACTGCTATGGGAGTGTTGAAACTAAAAACCTGTGGCATCAACTCACCAGAAGCTGGACATGGTTAATGTCTACCAAACTTCTTTAAATGACTAGTTTAAGCTTACTGTCCCCACTTTCTCATCACCCACTCCCTACCTCTTAAAATCTGCCCCGTATCTACTTTTCTGAACTTTATCTGTGGCATGCTGGTCACGGTTGTGTTCCTAATGCAGAGCGCCTGGCAGAGCTGAAATGTTTCCTGAGGTGAATCAGTGACTCAGCCCGGTGGCCTTTTCTCTAACCCCTTGGTCTCTCTGGAACACGATGTTAATACTGACCTGGCCCAGACATTTCCTTCCCCACTATATTCCATGACTCTTCTGAATCATTCTCTCTCTTTTCTCCCTCGGTCTTTCTCCCCATCCCCACCCCCTGCCTTAGGCTTTCCCTTTATGGATATTTTTCCTGCTCCCACTTTGCCCCCCTGCTCCATACACGGAGCTAAAACCCAAGGCTCAATCTGTCATTCACTTCTGACTCTGTGTACTTTACTGATATCCAGGAAATGATGATAATAAGTATGAAACTCCTACTACTCCTACTATTAAGTGCTTAATGTGTATTAAAAACTTTATGCATTATGTTATTCAATCCCCTGGTTTTATTACTATGATGTAGGTTTTATTATCCTACATTATGGATGAAAAAACTGAGCCTTGGAAATTAACGACGTACCCAGAGTCACATTGATTAGGAAGTAGCTGGGCTGGGATTTGAGCCCAGGTCTTACAGTCTTGAAGGCCCAGATGCCTCCAAAACAAACAAATGAATAAATGTTCAAAATGAAAAACAAATGGAAATTAAGATTGAGCAAGACACTGACCATGCTGCTTCCTGATCACATGGTTGGTTCTCTCCTCTCTCCATCCTGTGAGTGTTGTGTTTTCTGCTCCCTGTTGGCATGTCCTTGATGGTGTCCCACTTCAACTTTAAACCAACCTTGTTTAAAACTAAACTCATTATCTTTTCAGAAATACGCTCCCATCGCTCTCCCATTCCTGCTGCTATCCCTCCAGAGTTATGGCAGCTCAGACGCACCGAGTCGCTTTTGGACTTCTCTCCTCCCTCTTATTTGCAGTGTCTTCCTTCACCCCTTTCTCCCTCCCTCACCATTCCCGCGGCCACTGCTCAAACCCTGGCTCTCACCACATCTTGTCTGATGCGTTCCATAGCCCCTAACTGATTTTTCCATCCCTTGCCAACCTCCTCCTGGAATCCATCCTGCAGTACACCACAGGATTAAGTGTCCTAAAATGAGGCTTTGCGTTTGTCACCCCCAATTATAAACTCTTCAGTGGCTTTTTCAGAGATAAGGTCCAGACTCTTTAGTTTGTCCGTCTTAGTCCTGAACAATCCTGTTCCTTCTGACACCTCCAACTTCCTCTCCTCTGTATGCACAGGGATTTCCTACTTGAGCAAACCTGGCCTTTTCAACTGTTTGTGTCAGGCTGGCTGTGCTGAAGTAGGGTGATTACACAATTTATCAATTAACCTGGAACTCTTTGGAAAGTGAAAGGGAGTGCTACTGAAAATTGGGACAATGGGCATAAACTGGGATTGCCCTGGCTTAACTGGTGTGTGGTCACCCTGTTCTTAACATTCCTCCACCGTCAATTTACAGGTCCCCCAATCCCAGACCAGCTGCTGGTCTCAAATTCCTGGCCTTGGTCCTGATCCTTCAAGTCTCCCTCTCTGACAACCCCCTTCAGACTGATGCCCTCAAGTTCAGCTGTCAAGCTTTTAGGCACTCTCACTGTGTCAGGCTCCCCTGCTCCATCAGCTCCCTGAACTCAGTTCTGCCTTTCCCAGCCCTCAAGCTTTGACAGCTCAGTCACCTGTCACTGCTCTTAAAGTCTGCCCTTACCTTGGACATTTGCCCATTTCTACCCTTCCTTTCAAACCCAGACCTTCTGCCCTAGCCATTAGGGATGGCCCCTTTCTCTGACCTTCTGCAGACTCTACTGCCCCTATCATTTGCTTTGCACTCAGCACAGTCTGAGGGAGGAACAACTGCCCTTCTGAGAACCTGCTCAGTCTCCCTAACCAAGTCAGCTGGCAACAAGGGTCCCCCAGTGCTTAATCACCTCTGACTCCCAGCCTCCAATAGGGCAGGTGCTTGGTTAACCACCAGAAAGGACAATGATGGTGATGGTGGTGGTGGTGGTAAGAAAGGGGATGTTATGATAATCCGATGGAAAAGGCCTGGATCAAACACAGTTTCTCCCATTTTCCCACTCCACTGCTTGGAACCTCCCTCTGAGGACACACAGACATTCTTACAGGCTTTCGGCAGCAGCAAGAGAAATGCCCACCTCCATACACACAGCAAACAACAGCTCTCTGCAAACCCGCATCCACCCTCTCATGCTTGCCACTCCTCAATAAATGTCAAATCCCAGATGTTACAGCAAAACCCTTTGGAACATAAAGGCTCTCTACTACATAGGAAGATAAGGCAATTATTTGGCAGCACCCTGAGAACTGGGTTCCTCATTGCCCTCCAGCCCCCCTATGACCAAAGCAAGGCTCCCACCCCAGCTGCGGCCCCTGTCACCCCCGCCCCACCTACTCCCTGTCACCCACATAAACTCTGGGCTCTCCCCATCCATTCTTCACACCAGACACAACTGCCTGTTTCCTGAAGCTCATTCTCCAGCTTTACTCCCAAGGGCCTGATTTCCTTCTGACCCAACAGTTAAACATTTAACAACATGTTTTGAAGTGGATATTCAAATGGGGAAAAGTCTGCAGAAAATACAACAAACACTTAATAGTGTTTTACTCATCCAAATTCTTCAATGAAAGCATATTACTTGTATAATAAACACGAATGAAGTAAAAATAATAAGCGTTGGTGCTTACATGTTGGCTTTTTTTTTTCTTTGCCAGTATTAGGGGCATGGTGCCCTGCTGTTCTATCATGGACACCACCAGCAGATTAAGAAAACAAAACAAAATACACTTAGGCCCAGGAAGCTAATCCCATTTGGGGCTTCTGATAAGGGTTTTCATCCCCATCAGTGTAGAAACAAACAGAAAAACCCACGATACTCTCACCAATTTCCTGCAAGAGGACACCATCTACGCTTTGTTTTGCTTTTTCCTTTCACATCCCTAGCTAAGAATTAGGTACCCTGGAGAATGTAAATTCTATGTGCAAAAAATATTCATTTACTGTATGCAAAACATAACCAGACCCCTGAAAACAATGCAATATGGAACAGAAAATGCAAGATTTAGAGTCAGAAAATCTGGGTTACAGTTCTGATGTCAGTCAAGTCCTTTTCCTTACAGATTTTCTGCTTAAGAAGTACCCGGTTCAGTTTACCCAACAACTACTATTTCCTGGACCAAGGACAAAGGAGATTGCATTGGTTTAGACGGCTTTGTAGACAAACTGGGAAGGGCCAAGCACACTGGGGATTTTCTGGTCTGCTCTGCCCGCAGTGAGACCCACGCTCCATGACTGAAGAAATGAGATGCCTAGGCCACCTCTCACCCTGTCATGCCGAGTGGAAAGCTGCTCGGCTGGCTGCAAGCTGGTGCCTGCAGTGTCAAGCACTGCCCTTGAGACTCCCACCTGCAGCTTGTATTTGAAGTCACTGTTTTCTCTGACCACAGGGCCTTACCACACATATGCTGGGCCCTTCCACCTGGTGGCCACATGGGCCTCTC
>PVIY010053131.1:0-14841 GCA_004026745.1 Myrmecophaga tridactyla | reverse complement strand
TTCGCCATTTACCAGGAGCATGATTTTAGGCAAATTATTTAACTTCTCTGTGCCTCAATTCCTCACCTTTATAATGGGGATAATACTAGGACCTACTTGTTAGGTTACTGTGAGGATTAAAATTTGGAAAGTTCTCTAAGAAATGTTTAGATGGTAGTGAGAGCTACAGAAGTGCTTGCTATTATTTTTAATCAGACTTGATAATACTTGCTCTTCTCATCACGACTTCATGAATCTTCAGATCTCTATCCTGCATTTTCCTGCACAGTAGTAATCCTCCATATTTTTCTCTCCCAATAATGTACACAGCATCATTAAATGCTCCTCAAAAGACCTAATACAATTAATTCCATCCTTGCTCTAAATAATTCTTAATTATGCAGTCCCTTGATAAGTGAATGGTCTTGATTATTTTGTACTGGTAGAAAATAAAGTACATTCAATCAAGCCATTCACAAATATTTAATCAATACTGTTTGCTAGATATACACAATCGCCAAGAACTAGGATAGCTTTTTTTTAAGTTTACTATATACCCACGGATATAAAGATATGATTTTGTTTTGAGAAAAGAAAAATATAAATAAGTACATTAAGTCCTAAAGAACATGAGGAAAGGAATAAGATTTCTGTATAGAAAGATTTGGATAAATTGAAAGAAATGTAGACATCATTTCCTGTGGGAAATACAGCACAATTACAGTCAAGTGCTCTTAGATACACAGTTTCCCTAATGAGAACATTAGGGGCAGGGGCTGTTTTTAGTTCTTTGGCATCCCCAAGTAACATTAAAGGAACGATCTGCACAAAATGAAATGCCCAATAAACATTAAATTATTGGGGAAAATAATTTAATAGTCTTTAACAATAGAGAAACAAGTTTTTTCTTAATTTGCTTATTTAAAACAAGATAGGCTAAATTAAAATAACTTGATTATTTTCTTTTCAGGTGTAAACATAATAATGCATGATGATGAATTACAAGATCAGTCTCTTTTGTGCCAACTGTTAGTTTGTACTAACTTAATCTTGTAGTTGACAAATTGATTTGAAACCACCCTCAGGCAAATGAGAACTTAAATCAATTAAGGTTTAAAAGACAAATTATGGGAAAATAGTATTCTGCTTATTATTTAATAATGTATATTAAATCACTTCATAACTGCTTTGCTAAAAATATTTAATCCCTAGAAAACATAATGCTACCTGAATGCGATTACAAACCCTAAAGTACATACAACTAAGACAAACCTGAAATATAAGTAATGTGTTTTAGTAAATATTTATTGAATGTATCCTGTATGTAAAGCAACATCAGAAATTTTGAATGATAAAAAGATGAACACTGTACGTTTCTATTTCCACACAACTCACAAAATATAAAATAGGTGCAGATAAATTATCATGTAGTTACAGAAGAAGTAAATTTTAATTTCGTTTGGAAGTTTGGGGGCTTGAGAAGGGTTTGATGAAGGAAGAATTAGGATGCACTTGTGAAGGAAGTGTAGGTCCTCCATCACAGGGATAAGTGTTTACATTGTGCAGGAAGGAAGGGAGAGAAGGAAAGCAGGACCACAGCATTATAAGGTCAGGGGTACCAATAACCCACAAGAGGGATGGCTATATGAATGGGGCCCTAAATGTATGCCACATGCAAAAGCCTTGGAAAAAAAAAAGCACATAAGTTTATTTTTAAAAAGACAGAAAATAACTGAAAAATGATTAAAACAAAACCATGGTACTTTCTGCATGATCTTTCTGTAAACCTATTAACTTCTCAATTTAAAAGAAAAAAAATGTGTTGTGTGAGGCATAGCTGGAGAATAAGTTGTATAGGGACGCAGAGTAGGAAACACATTTGAAAAGTTATCAACCAAAAAGGTAAGGAGACAGGGCGGCACAACAGCATCTCAGTGGCAAAATTCTTGCCTGCCATGCCAGAGACTCGGGTTTGATTCCTGGAGGCTGCCCATGCCAAAAAAAAAAGGTAAATAGACAAGTAAAATGAAAGATTAAATGGTATGAAACCTAAAGGACACTATTAACTCAAAAGTTCTGTAAATTTAAACTCCCACTGCATATCATATTGTGCAATAAACTGGTAAATTCTGAAGTGAAGGATAATATCATGTAAGTAAGAGCTATATAATAGCAGTCAAACAACAGAGAAAAGACAAAAGCCATGCCTGGAATATTTACCTGACAAATTAAAGACGTTGACTCCCTTGCTTGATTAGCGTCAGCTCCCAGTAGAAGTAAGCATTCAACCATGATGCTATTATTCTGATCACATGCTCTCTGTAGCATCACACTTTTTAACGCATCATCCATAATTAATTTTGCAAAGCACTTGCAACAAAGGTTTAGAAACTAAAAAATAATGGAAATGAAGATTAGAGGCCATGAAATATATAACATTCAGCATACAGGTGGAAAACAATGTACCTGTTGATCCTTTTGTTCCATGATACTGGAAGACATCTGGTAGAATATTACTGAATCAAAGGAATGATTCACCAGCAGCTTGGCAAAAGATACTGACAGCTCAAGTATTGCTAAGATTGTCTGAAATCCCTGAAAGTATGACAAAAAAAACGATACAAGCAAGTGTCAGAAAAAATGAATAAATAAATAAAATAAAATAGAGAGCTTGCATATGATATTTAAAACCTGGAAGGTTCACTTAACTAAGCAGATATATCTATTGGGTCTGTTCTCTGAAACTGTAAACCTTGAAACAATCCTGTAAATATTCTCTGCTCTCCCATTACCAAGAACTACTGCAGACACACAAAGAATAAAATACTACTTAACAAAGCATCCTCTAGCAAAGTAGGGAAAAAAACTAATCTTCTGAAACTCATCTTTTAAAAATTCCAGTCTGAAGCCATACCTACATGATGAATGTCAGATATTAATCAGGATTGGATCAGCAGAGACAGCAGGCAAACAGATCCAAGTAGGCCAATTTTCTATGGTAAGTGTAAAAGTCAGTTTCTCTAGATAGCCCAAGCTTCCCAACATTTGTCTTTCTCCTGAAATTTTAACTTCAACGATATAAGTATGACAGCCTCATTTTCATTCTTTTGATTGCATTTGGGAGAAGCTCTGAAGGCATTCTGAGGTCTTCTCAAAGCAAATTATTTATAAAGAACTGTTCAGTCCACACCATTTACTTTTTAGAGCCACCTTAAGCATATTCCCAAGAGTTATCTGTGCTCTCCCCTCCTAATATTTTAAAAAGATTGGACTTTTAACTTTCAAAAGTCATCTTAACCTTTTCATTTTTAAGTCTCTTTCAAAGTATGTTAATGGAGTAATCTAAATATTAAAAGTATAATTTGGGGCTTTTCAGATGTTGAGTTTCCACAAATACTAACATTTGATAGGAGAAATACTCATAATTTATGCAGGTCTAAAGGACACGTGACCCACCCTCCTTTAGAACAGTGGTTCCTGCGGACTCAAATTTCACAGCAAAGAAGGTAATGCAAAAAAGAGTAGAAGGCACATGATTCAAAGAAAATATTTTTAAACCCCAATCTGGCCAAAAGAAATACGTTGGCTGACCAAATTCAGCCCACAGGTAAACATGTGACAACCCTTACTATCAGACCCTAAAATCTATACCTAAATTAATTTATCTGGAGCAACTGAGAGCTGCATACCTGCACAAAGTCATTTCCTTTCCCTAGAATTATGTTTAATCAATTCTACGGCTTTAATGAGCCTAGACTGAGACATATTATAGAAAGCAGATTTATAAAACCTATTGTGACTTATAAGAATGTTGTGTTCAGCACTTTATAACTTAAAAAATCTTGACATATACTATCTCATTTACTAACAATGTCTGTACAGAGGCTACAGACGAGATTTTTTTTTTTTTGCACGGGCAGTCACCGGGAATTGAACCCAGGTCTCCGGCATGGCAGGCAAGAATTCTGCCACTGAGCCACCATCGCACCACCCCAGACTAGATATTTTTATCTTTGGTCAATGTTGCCATTTATAGAAATATTTGCCAAGTGTAATTTATGAAAGATGCAAACCCCATTACTGAAAAATCACAACCAAGGTAGAAACTCTGAAAGAAACAATTTGCTTTACTAATATTTAAACAAAGCAATAATACCTGAAACAGAATTTATTTCTTAAACTTCCCTGAATTAACTCTAGGCCAGTATCTTGGATTCCTTGTAAAAACAATTATAGTATACCACATTTTAAATTTTACCTGATGAAAAAAAATTTTAAGTGACATTTTACTTCAAGAAAAAACAACCAAGAGGTAAAATTACTAGAGGAAAACAACGCGTGACAGTTTGGAATAACTAAAACTTTTATTTGTCTAAAACCTAAGCAAATTCAGCTCTGCTAGCTGGAATTTCTTTGGCACATTCTTTGTTCTGTAATGGAAAAGACAAATGACACATAAATGTGTCGATTTTAGGGATCAAATAATGAAATTCAGAATCCTTCGAGATTCAGTTCCAATCTTCTTCACCTTCTATAATTAAAATACTACAAAATGATAAATGGTTTTCAATTAACTAAAACAATCCCATTAATGCAAAATGGGAACTTCACGAACTGCTCTAAAAGAGGAATCTGCACAAGTTCTCAAATTTCCTTCAAAATATGCACATACATTCATCTGTAATTCAGCAACATCCTTAAATCGTTGTAAGCTGGAAACCAGAATTTTTGCCAGCAGATGTCCAGTTCCTATGCACAAATTTTTCTTTGTAACAAAGCATCCTAGAAGACTTAAACCAAGACACTGAATTTCTAGAAGAGAAAAAAGTAAACAAAAAATCATAGGAAATAATTGTTTTGAATCTCAGATTGAAAAAATTTTAAGACAACAACTAATGGCCTATATCTGTTCCAAATTTTTAGTTAAAAATGTACCAACAGCATTTCCTAATATAACTTATGTAGACAGCTTAATTGAACACCATAAGTACATGGAACCTTGAGTAGGACATGAAATTTTGTTGGTTTGTCCAGAGTGATGCCCCAATAAATCCCAGAGTGATTTGAACAGTGAATAAAAAGTATTTGCAAAGTCCCCTTCGGGGAATGGTGAAAAAGGGGGAAAATTCAACTTCCCCTTTGAATTCTTGATATTCTCACAAGCAGTGAGGACAATCAAAGCTATAGGCTGAGCTTCAAATCTTGGGGTTTGCTCATATGAAGCTTAACCCTACAAAGGACAGGTCAAGCCTACTTAAAATTAGGCCTAACAGTCACCCCCAAGAGAACCTCATTTGTTACTCAGATGTGGCCTCTCTCTCCAGCCAATACAACAAGCAAACTCACCACCCTCCCCCTGTCCATGTGGGACATGAGTCCCAGGGGTGTGGACCTTCCTGGCAACAAGGGACAGAAATCCTAGAATGAGCTGAGACTCAGCATCAGGGGATTGAGAAAAACCCTAGAATGAGCTGAGACTCAGCATCAAGGGATTGAGAAAACCTTCTCAACCAAAAGGGGGGAAGAGCGAAATGAGACAAAGTGTCAATGGCTGAGAGATTCCAAACAGAGTCCAGAGGTTATCCTGGAGGTTATTCTTACGCATTAAATAGATATCACCTTGTTAGTCAAGATGTAGTGGAGAGGCTGGAGGGAACTGCCTGAAAATGTAGAGCTGTGTTCCAGTAGCCATGTTTCTTGAAGATGACTGTATAATGATAGAGCTTTTACAATGTGACTGTGTGATTGTGAAAACCTTGTGTCTAATGCTCCTTTTATCTACCTTATCAACAGACGAGTAAAACATACGGAATAAAGATGAATAATAGGGGAAACAAATGTTAAAATAAATTTAGAGTGAAATGCTGGTGATCGGTGAGGGGGAGGGATGGGAGGTATGGTATGTATGAATTTTTTTCTGTTTTCTTTTTATTTCTTTTTCTGAATAGATGCAAATGTTCCAAGAAATGATCATGATGATGAATATGCAACTATGTGATGATACTGTGAATTACTGATTATATATGTAGAACGGAATGATCGAAAGTTACGAATGTTTGTGTTTGTTTGGTGTTTTTTTGGTATTTTAAAAAAAATTCAAAAATGTATTAAAAAAAAAAAGTACCAACCTTGGTCATCAGGATACATCTGCAGTGGATGAAGTACTGAATCAATAGCACCTTCCAGGGACAACATTTCTAATGCATCAGGAAAATGTACTATAGAAGAAATTACTTTTAAGCCACATTTCTGAATCCCAGGATTTCCAATGAACTAAAATCAAAAGAGGAATTAGGATTATTTATTTTTGCAAATAAGATCTTAATGCTTATCTTAGTATATACTGATAAAATATAAACCAAATAGTCCAAATGGAAATTAGTATCCTTAATTTTGCTTTCTATATTACTAATTATTTTTATTTATAATGAAGGATAAGAGCCAGATTTTAATATTTACTAAATGCCTGTCCTGTGCCAGGCAGGCATTGTGCTAAATATTTTACATACGTTATGTTTTCACAGTGATTCCATGATATATGCTAGTATCATTTCCATTAGATGAGGTTTAGTGGTTTCCTAAAGGCACACCAATTGTGAATGGCAGAGATGAGATCCAAACCAAGGACGTTTGATCCCAAAGCCTCTGTACTTAAACAGTAAAATGTAATGATGCTTCTCATATGATGGAAAACACTAATTGAGAAGTTACTCCTCATTCCAAAAGTGTTTTACATGCCTTTTTACATTTATCTACTCGATAGCCTCAGGCACTAAGTTCACCAAACCCTAAGGATGAAGGAACAAGAGCTCAAGTACACAGCTAATATGTGTCAGAACATCTGCTTTCATGCAGACGATGTTTCTCAGACTCTAGTTTCACAGCATCTCCTAGTTGACTCCACCACAGGAGACAACCCCCTTAGAGTTAAAATCACTTCAAGTCAGACCTCAAGCTCTAATGTAGCCTCTTTGATCAAAATCTTCAGTCCTTCAACCTTTCTGACTTCCACACCATCAGTGATCAATTTTCATGCTTTCCTAGTCTAGTCCCTCAATGCCTGTCAATTCTCCTTCTTCAACATCCTCTTGCGGGGGGAGTTAGGGATGTAGGAGGGGACATCATTCTCTCACCCTGTGTCCCTCACTTTCACCCCTGCCTGCTGGGCTTGGGTATCATTTCATCTATGATTTCAACAAGGCGCTCATATCCTTGACTTCCTTGGCACTTTTCCCGATCATTATTTCCATCTTACCAACCCTTGGAACAGTAAAAGCTACATCAGTTTCGGAGTCAATTAAATTTGGGTTTGAATCCTGGCTCCACCATGTAATAGTTCAATTAATATTAGGAGCATTCCAAGTTTAATTTAATCACATAAAAGAGTTACAGTAATGTAAGGTTAATGAAAAAGCCAGGTCAATCGGCACAGCTAGTTCAAGATTTCCAGGAGCCTAGTTATAACACCAAAATTCCTCCAGATTTCTGCTGCAGTTTGGAGCCACCTGGTGGCACTTGTCTGCTCCAGCTTAGTCACTGATGGGAACACTTTCAGGTCTTGTGATGGTTGGTACTAACAGGATGGCATTTGTGGATCTAAGCATTTCCTCGTACTGTGCTTATTCCATTAACTTCAATTTGGAGAATCCCGGAGATGCAGGGACCTCCCCCTTCATATCCCCTCATTCCAAAAGGGGCTACCTGCTGCCTTCCATTTCTCCACCAAGCTCTTTCTTCCTCCAACATTTCTCTATGCATTTGAGAATGGGGGAGGGGCGTCTGCTGGGAAAAAAAGACTAGAGAGTTACCAACTGAGTTATAGCTCAAACTGTACTATTATGAGACACATTACCATAGGGCTCTGCACTATGAAATAAGGTATTTACTATATTTGAAGCATTATGCTGGGTTCTGGGGACACAATGATGAGCAAAATAGATAAGGTCTTTTTTATTTCACAGGCTTTCCAGGGCTCTCTACCTTCCTTTGCAGGGAACTCTCTCCAAGCAACAGTCCCCCCTGCCATGGATCTACCAGGTAGAGAAGGCAATAAAGTTTCTAACAAGGAGTTGCAGTTGAATAGAGACCTGAAGAAACTGTCGAATTAAGGAATCAGCTGGGTGAGAGAAGAGAAAGAAAATCATTCCAGCAGAGGAAACAGTATGAAAAACAAGAAGCAAGATAAGATAACATGTTATTGAAGAAATATATAGAAATTAAAATCACTGCAGGATGAGGATGGAGGGATGGCTAGGTCTTGGTAAGTCTCAGCTTTCTCACCTCTAAAATGATCCTAATAATTCAGGGTTATTAGAGAATGAAATGACATGACACAGAGCAATGACCACAGGCCAGGCCTTGGGCCACACTGTGCTCAGAGACAGAGGAATTTTTAGTTAAGTGGGAGAGAATTTCCCTTCATCCTAATTTCCTCCCATCAAGCTGCCACTTTTCTTTCATTTCCAAAATTATTAAAAGAAAAGCCTACACTCACTACTTTCACATGAACCTTACCCCTTAATTTCATATAATCAGACTTCTAACTGCTCTGAATCAAAACCATTCAAATAAAAAAGTCTATTAACAACTTAATTGCTCCTTTATCCTCCCTTTATTTCCATGACACAGTACTGTTCTAATTACTCTCAAACTTTAGAACCATTTATTTCCTCCATCTCCTTTACGATCTCTTCTTTCAACTCCAAACTTTGTGCAAGGTTCTTTTCTTAAAACTATTCTATTCATGGATAGGATTTCCTCCACTCACACAGCCTCAAGTCACAACAGCTGAAACTACAATAATAACGCAAAGATTGGCACAGCACTTGGTATGTGCCACACTCTTTTAAGCGATTTCCATATATTAAGTCATTTAATGCTCACGACAACCCTTCAAAACACACTATTATTATCTGTTATTGAGGAAAACATTAAGAGACAGAGAACTTTCAGCAGATCATTCAGAGCACAAGCTTAAACCCTCATAAACTCCAAGCTCACTTTTCACTTTTCTTAAAACAGCTTCTTATTTAACACACCAGTATCTTAAACTCAGCAAGGTCAAAATTAAGAATTTATCTCTTCTAAAAAAAAAAGTCAGATTTTCATTTTGTCTTTCCTGCTTGACTAATAGTACATCATCTCTGCCTTGCAGTCAGGACCAGCTTCATAAGTGTGTGAAATGTGCAGTTAAAAAGTTAAAAGGCCCTGCTCTTCAAAGGGCCCTGTACTTAGTTTAAGGATCTGCTATCATTTTGTCTTGAAATTCTTAATAATTCTTAAACAAGGTGTCCTGGTTTGAAAGAATTATGTACCTCAGAAAAGTCATGTTTTAATCCTGATCCAATCTTGTAGAAGCAGCTGTTTCTTTAATCCTAATCAATACTGTAAGGCAGAAACTTTTGATTATATCATCTCCACTGAGATGTGACATACCCAATTATGGGTAAGACCTTTGATTAGATAGAGATATGACTCCACCCATTTCAGATGGGTCTTGATTAGTTTACTGGAATCCTTTAAAAGTGGAAATATTTTGGAGAGAACCTACAGAAACGACAGAAGTTTCAGAACCAACAGAGAGAACAGATGTAGAGAAGCAGCTTGGAGAGCAGCTGCTTCAGAGAACAGAGACACGGATGTTTGGAGATGCTTAGAGACCAGCAGACATCACCATGAGATGTTAAGGAAACTAGAACTTGGAGTGAGCCAAGGGAAGCCAAGAGATGAAAGCCAGCCCCAGAGAAGCAAAGTGAGGAACCCCCATAGGAACAGAGGCTGAAAGCAACAGAGCCCAGGAGCAAGGGTCCAGCAGATGCTAGCCACGTGACTTCCCAGCCAACAGAAGTGAAATGCCTATAAAGTTTTCAGGAAAAGAAAATAGAAACCCAATATTTTACAAACTGTTTTTCAAGAGTTCAAATATAACTATGTGATGATATTGTGATTTACTGATTATATATGTAGAACAGAATGAGCATATATTAAGGATATTTGCGTTTCTTTCTTGTAATTTTTTTAATTATTAAAAAAAGAGTTCAAATAAAAACAAAACAAAAACATTCTGAATATTAAAATATTCAGGGAACGAAGCCTTTTTGAAGAAACTCGGACAAAAGATGAATGAATGGAAAAACTCTAACAAATGGATTTGCAGTGAACATTGAATCCACTCAACTATAGGAATTAGATGAAAACAAACTTTAGAAGTAAGGTTACAAAGAAGAATGTAAATGTTATAAGCCTTGTTGATACCTAATTTATTTATTTAATCAAAGTTAACAGAAAAACAGGTAGAAATGGTAGAAGGTAGTGTGAATACTCTGATTTTCTCATCTTTTATAGTAAGGGATCTTTAATTCAATTAGTAATATTAATTAACACTTATTAAGAGCTTTCCATGTGGTGCTCATTTTACTAAGTAACCTACATAAATTATCTTGTAAAGCCTTCATAATCACTGCCAGTGAAAAACCATTATCTCCATTTTGTAGATAATGAAACAGAGGAGTTAAGTAACTCATCCACGGGACACAGTCTGATTCCAGGGACCACAAACTTAACTCTTAGAAAATTACATATAACTAAAGCTATATAAGCAAACAGCATATCATCTGCTATGACTGGATGATTGAAGGGAGGGAAAAGAGGGGAAGAAATAGAAATACACTAATTTTACGCAAACAATATGGATAATGTGTTAACATATGTGGGGAAAAACAACCTGAGCACCTAGGAAATACATTAATATTCACAGAAAAGTAAAGCTTTTTCTATAGCAGCACATAGATATCATTGCTTTTAATCCATACAGAGAGTTACATAGTTTGGAAGTAGCACAATTTATTTAATTAGTCTCTGTAATGGACACTTTATTGTCAGGACAGACTAAGCTAAGCTGCAGAAACAACCTCAAAATTTCACAGGTTTACAGTGAAAGCATCATCACAATGGTGCTACTTGTGTACTGCAGGTCAGCAGGGGACCTCTAGCCCAAACACCGCCCAACTGTAGTGCCAGACGGAGTGTTCTGGAAGGTGCCTCACCAACAATTAAATCTCCGGTCCAGGAATGATACACATAACCTCCACTTACAACTCCTTGGCCAAAACTAGTCACAGGATCCAACCTAAATACAGAAAGGGCAAGAAGCACCATCCCAGAATCACCAGAGGTAGAGAACTGAAAATATTTGACAAACAGCGCTATTAGCTACCACGAAAGACTTAAGTTTGTGCCAATTTTTCTTATTACAAATAATGCCACAAAGAACATACTTGTCCAAAAATCTTTGTGTACATGTATATTATAAATTCCTACAGTAGAAGCGCTAATAAGAAAAATGTGCATTTTTAATTTCAGTAGGTATTATCAAACTTCCCTCTAACAAGCTTAATCTTTTATTAATCCTCACTTCTTTAGTAAGCTGAGAAGCTTTTCATATGTTTATGTGCAATTTCACTTTTTATCTTTAAATCTCAACAGAAATTTGTTTGGGGATAAGGAGTAAGGTGGAGATCCAGCTTCCTTTGTTTTCCCATAACACACAGTTAGTTGTTCCACATTATTGAATAACAACATATGTCAACCAGTGGTTAGGGAATATCATATTACTTCCACATTTTCATGGTGAGTCTACTTCCCAAATCACCATTATGTGGCATTAATCTGCCTCTTCCAATAGAGATTACCTTGAATGCTCTCTCTTCCTTGCATGAAAGCATTAACCCTAATCATTGATTGCATCTTTACTCATATCTTCTAAAAACAAGATATGAGATTCATCTTCGTTAAACTTCCAAGCCACCATAGTTTTGCCAAAGCTTTTGTGTAGCACAATATAAAAGCAATTCCCCTCTTCTCCATTTCTCATTCTTATTACGATTTGTTGATAATTTAATGATAAACATATTTCACAAATGCTCATAGATGTATAAAAACCTAAAAATGGGAAGAAACAACACATACCAAACTACTTCAGGGGTTAACTCTGAAAAAAGCAATGAAAATGAGCAAAGACTAAAGCAAACTTTTTATGTTGTACCCTGTAGGTGTTCACAGCCTGAACTTTTACTATGGGACTTGAAAAGAAGGACAAGCAGCTGGAACAGAGAGGCTGAGAAAACATCAGACGCCACTCCTGAGGCCAAGCAGCACATGTATCTCTCTAGTTCTTTCTGACTGAACTAATTTAAGTGGATTTAAGGTACTAGCAACTGAAAAATCTTGCCTAAGTCCATGGTTGATGGTATACTTATCTTAGCTAGAATGGCACATCTCTTCATCCCTCCCACACACCCCTATTGTCATTCTTTTGTCTCCAACTACATAATATCCTACTACCATACTAAATAGAGAACTGAAAAAGTTCCAATTTCCCAAACTCAAGAATTTTCTAGTTACAGTATAAAAGCAGAAAACCAACATTCCACATACCCTGTTCAAAGCTGCTAGGACCAGTTTGTGAAGATTATTCTTGAAGCACTGTTTTTTAACGTTGTCTAGCTTAAGCTGTGATTCAGTATCCCCCCTGGATTCTTCTGGTATGCCTAAATGCAAACAAAAGCAAATGAACAAACACATGAACAGCTTTCCTCACAAACATTTAAGCTAAATAGTCAATTGTGAGAAATTATCACAGTTAACTAAAACACGTACTTTTTTTAACTGACTGAATCTCTTCAATAAATTCATGTTATGGACCTCATAGCAAAAAATTAACCCCTAACTCTAAGGAATTTACAAAAATAGTTCATCATAGAATATAAAATAAAACAGTAGGCATGGATATTTACTGAATTTAAAATGGCAAGAAGTTACTATGGCAGTGGAATTTTCTGTAGCAATCTCTTTTTTGTTTGAGCAGGCTGTGGTTCAAGAAGCTGGAAGGTTTTCAAGCAACAATGAATAGCTTGAGAAAAAGCCAGTTATTTAGACTACAACATAAGAAGGTCAAATATGAAATGTAGGAATAAAAGAGCAGCTCAATGTAACAGTGGAAAAAGAAGATCTGAGTTTCAATATTATGATGGTAGAGAGTATGTCATTTTGTTAAAAAAAATACTTTAAAAGGGCTATACAATGATATTAAGTTCTGGAAAGAAAATATACTTCTTATCAAGCTACCTTGTAGGTGAATTATGCCAAAACCACTGAAACAACTGAAAGTAAAAAAAAAAAAAAAATCAATTCACAACAGAATATAAAAGTAAAATCACGATGTTTTCCAAATGAGGAACTACATAAATGATAACTGAAAATTACTTAAATTTTTCCACTTTTCCTAACTCACATTAACACAAATCATTAATTGACTTTTATGTAGCTTTTCAATTATTTAGCAAATACTTGAGTGTCAACTGCATGGAAAGGATTTTGTTACTTGTTGCGAATACCACAGTAAATAAGGCTGGGTGGATTTCCACCATTCCGTAAGTTTGAGTCTTCATTTCAAAGTTCAGTTAAACAGCCCCTTCCATTCACTACACCTGTGTGATGTTGGAAACGTCACTTAAACTCTGGTGTCTCACTTTTAGTGAACAAGACCATGTTAATTTCTGAGGCCGCCCATTATGCCACAAGCAGTTGTGACCACTAAACGTGGTCTGCTGACTAGTAAAACCTTCGCACCACTTTTGATAGGTCTTATTAAACATGTACCTTATAGTAAGACCAAATGAATATTACTGAACTTTTATTGCTGTTTTTGCTCTATTACTTGAGATTCTACTATTCAGAACAAGGATAATTTCTTTCTATGCAACAGTCCTTCCAATTGCGTGGACTGTGAACTTTCTGAGGGCAGGGTCCATAATTTAACCATTGCCATATTTCCAAGGGTTCCAAGTATAGGGCTTTAGAGAAAACAATCATTGCACAACAATAGCTGGAGTTCAGCTGCATAAGTTTAAAATTTGGCTCCAATACATAAACCAGGACTTACAGCTCTACCTCTTTATGCTTCAATTTCAACTTCTGTAAAATGGCAAAAAAAGAAATAACTAGCATGTGCTGTGAGGATTAAAAGAGTTAAAATAAATGAAGCACCTCAAATAATGCCTGAAACATTTCAATTCAACATTGTTAGGTACTGTTACTGTTATTAGCTATAAATAAATAGATTATAATCCAGTTATCATATCCCCCTGAATATCTCTTCTCCAGATTAAACAAGCTCATTTTCTCTGCTTGCTCTCATTGTTGCTTAATACTACTCCTCACTCTCTTTTATACACGTCCCAATTTACTATGGCCTTTCTAGAACTCACATTAATAAGAACAAATAAAATTATACTTTATATAATCTGATGAAAACATTTTATTAAAATAACTGATCTTTACTATAATTTTATTAAAACAACTAACAGAATCTCTTCAATAAATTCATGTTATAGAGAAGAGGAGCACACAGACAGTGCTAGAATGAAAAAAATTTAGGAGGGGGGGGCCAAGATGGCGGCTTAGCAAGGTGCGCGTTTTAGTTCGTCCTCCAGAACAACTACTAGATAACCAGAAACAATACAGAACAGCTCCTGGAACCACGATAGTGACCGAACACACAGCGCGCCCAGAACGGGAGCAGCTTAGACCTACCGCAACTCGCCGGATCTGTGAGTTCCCCAAAGCCGCCGCGGCCGGCACCCCTCCCCCATAGGCGGCTTCGCGGAGAGAAAGGAAACAGTAGCAGGGACTGAATCCAAAGGACAGCACTCGCCGGATCTGTGAGTTCCCCAAAGCCGCGGCGGCCGGCGCCCCTCCCCCAAAGGCGGCTTCGCAGAGAGAAAGGAAACAGTAGCAGGGACTGAATCCAACCAAGCGCCAATTGCGGCATTAATAAACAAATTCTGATTACGAAAAATAGCC
>PVIY010053130.1:0-15000 GCA_004026745.1 Myrmecophaga tridactyla | reverse complement strand
TTTTTTTTTTTTGAGGTATGAGGTTTAGATTGAAATGTTCTTTCTTTTTGCATGTGGATATTAATTGTTCCAACACCATTTGTTGAAAACTTTGCTCTTTCTTCATCAAAGTATTTTTTTTTAATTTTTTTTTTACATGGGCAAGCACCGGGAATCAAACCCGGGTCCTCTGGCATGGCAGGCAAGCATTCTTGCCTGCTAAGCCACCGTGGCCCACCCCATCAAAGTATTTTTTAACTTTGTCAAAAATCAATTGATCATATTGGTGTAGGAATATTTATGAAGTCTATATTCTGATCCATTGATTTATTGTTCTATACATTTACCAATGTGGTTTACAATAGCATTTGAATAAATCTCCTGATTGGATAGGATGGATATGCAAACTTAATTATTTTTCAAAATTGTGTTGGCTATTCTAGTTCTTGTGCCTTGCCATATAAATTTTTGAATCAGCTTGTCTATAGCAACAAAAACAATAAATTTGTTCTGGAATTTTGATTTAAATAGGTTGAATTGGTCTATAGTCTCATAGATCAATTTGAAAAGAATTGACATCTTAAATCCCGATCCATGCATACATTATATCTCTCCATTTATTTAGGACTTCAGTTTCTTTCATCAGTGTTTTGCATTTTTCAGCATGAAAATCCTGCATCTGTTTTATTAGATTTACACCTAAGAATTTAGTTTTTCTGAACTATTGTAAATGACTTTGGATTTTTCAATTTGAATTTCGATTATTCATTGCTGGTATTTAGAAGCATGATTGATTTTTGTGTATTTTCCTTTGATTCGATGACTGTGCTATACCCACCTGCTATTTCTAGGAGCTGGTTATTTTTTGAGGACTCCTCAGATTTTCTTTGTAGACAATCACGTCTTCTGAAAGTATAGTTGGTTTTATTTCCTCATTTCTAATCTGTGTGTCTACACTTATTTTTCTTGCCTTATTATACCTGTGGATACTTCCGGTAGGAACGGTGCAAGTAGGTCTCTGGCCTCGCTCCCAACCTTCGTGGGGACATACACACCTTTCACCATTGAGTGAGTTTTTTTGCTAGCAGCTTTCTTTGCCATTGCAAGAAGATATTCATGTGAGATTTTTGGGCAAAAACTGGGATTTGTTGTCTTTTTGTAAATTGTCCTGGAATGGGTTTTGTGATGGTCAGATTCATGTGTTATCTTGGCCAGGTGGTGGTGCCCGGTTGTCTGGTCGGGCAAGCGCTGGCCTGTCAGCTGCTGTGAGGACGCTTCATGGACTTAAGTCATGATCGCGTTGGCTGCATCCACAGCTGACTGCATTTGTAACCAGCCAAGGGGAGTGTCTTCTGCAACGAGTGATGCTCAATCTAATCCCGGAAGGCTTTTGAGGGGGACTCAGAAGAGACAGTCACTCTTCCTACTTCAGCCGGCCAGCCTCTCCTGAGAGTTTGTTGAGGACCTTCATTGGAGCTGCCAGCTCGCGGCCTGCCCTACAGACCTTGGACTCTACATCCCCACGGCTGCGTGAGCCGCTTTTATAAATTTTATACTTAATTCTGTTTCTCTAGAGAACCCTAGCTAATACAGGTTTTGACTGAAACATTGAGGAGTAGAAGTTGTCAAGTCATTCCTCTGGAAAGACTCAAGTTCATGCACATGCCAGGAAGCCCAAGGAAGTCATCACTGCCGCCTGACCAACAGGGGTTGTATGACACCGTGGATTTTAAGTTCCATCCTGACCTTAGAAAAGTGTAACAGGTGGAAATGTGCACCTTGGAACTTTTAACATATACTGGTTTTTATAGTGTGCTTTAAAAAATTAAGCCTATTTCATGAGCAATCCCCCAGGTCATGAAACATCCTTTGTAGGCACATTATTTTAATGGCTGCCCAATATTTCATTGTAAGAACCTATTGTAATTTTCTTTAATCAGTCTTCAATTGAATGTTTATTTTGTTTTCAGCCTTTACCATTATTTATAATGCTTTGATAACCATTTTGTTGCATTGGATTTTGAATTTACAATTATATGCCTATGAAAATCATTTAGAAGAAGAATTATTTGAACAAAAGGCAATTTGTCTAATTTGAAAGCTAATTGTCCCTCCAAGGATATGATTTCATGCTAAGAGAAATTCAAATGACCCCTCAGAGAAAGAATCAGTGTTTCTGATATAAATCTGTATGCTAAGGAGAAGTTTGGTTGCCACATCATGAAATATGAAATCAGTATAAACGATCGGATTTCTCTTACTCATTTGCAAAAGAGTAGAGTGCAGGGGGATTATTCTCTATTTCCCCATAAAACTTTTTGGTAAGATGAGGGAACAGAATCAATTTCATAACAGTCTTCCTGTTACTGAGGGAATATTGCTACAAATTACATGCTAGAGAAAAAAATGCTTACTATATGAGGCATAAAGCTTTTAAGCCTGGCTCAGAACAATTTAATTTAATAGAAAACAAAGCACAATTTGTAAGTAGTAAAAAAATTGTAAATTTTTTCTTTCTACTCAATGTCATAAACAAAAATAGCCAAGAGCTCCAGTTCATTACTAGAAGGGAAACTGGGGAAACTGCTAACATGGCTTGGGTACAAACCTCAGTTCTGTTGGAGTTAAAACAAATACGTGTTGCAATACAATTTGCACCGATGTTTAGCTTAGCTTAGAAACAGAAAATGTTAACACTGTAATTTCAAACTGTTGGTATTGGTTTGTGTTTGGAGGCCAGCACTGAAATTGATATAAACAAAAAGTACTGACCTGATTTTTAATTCGTGCTGTCTTGTCATCCAGGCAGCTTGCTGTTTAAATGACGAATTAAGAGGGCAGAGTAGGTTTTAGCAACAGGCATGCTTATTGATTTCTTAGCAGGTATAATTTTAGCATTACATAAAAATGAATAAAGAACAGATTTTTGAGAGGGAAATGCACACAGACGCGGAGTGGGGGTGCAAGGAAAACCCTGTGCTGCGTTTGGATTTCTGCCGCCTTGAAGCCGTGTGGCCTAACAAGCTTTCGTCCTCAAAGGCGGGATGGTGGACTCACTCACAGAGTTGTGCAAATCCATGAGATAATTGGTAGGAATCCTGTATTTCACAGTCACAGGTTGGATCAGACAAGTGCAGTGTTATCTGTGAAGGGTAAGCGTGCTCATCTCTGCTACTGGTGGTATGACCTTGACCAAATCATTTAACCTTTTTAAGCCCCATTCTTTTATCCACAATATGAATATTTACCACATAAAGTTGTTTTAAGGGTCAAATGAAGTAATTTTTGAACGTGTGAAAGGTCCAGCGTAAGGAAACCAGATTAGGACACTTTGAGGCATGTGTTCCGAGAGCTCTGCATTTAGGATCAGCTTTGCCATGCAGACCTGGGCTCGACCCCACTGCACAGCAACACTGCCAGAAGAGGCCATCTGGAACCGCGCTGTGGAATGTAATCAAGAATCTGGAAGGAGTCTCTGTAAAGTACCTGACAGTGGGGCCCGCACGTACAGGTCCTGTTACTTGGCTGTCTCTGTGCTGGGGGTGGAGTAAGCGACCAGCCCCTCCCGCTTAGCAGAGAGGAAGCCTTCAGGGAAAGGCACCTGTTGTTTTTATGTCCCTGTTCCCATGAAGGTTTCCATTTCTGCCGCTGGACCACCTCTTCCATAGCTGGGAATAGTCCTCACTTTCCGTGCTGGTCACTTTTCTTACTGGCCAGGACAAGTCTTAGGGGTCTTGACAATTTTATTTGAACTGATGCATTGAGTGCAGCATTGTCCATATTTCTGTTTGCAATTGACCTTCTTCAGTTCTTTCAAGTACAGTTTTATTATCAATGCTTTTAAAACTTTCCTTATTCCAATTCTGGGACAAAACCTGCACAGAAGCTAAAAATGCAGGTGACGCAGTATCCTCGAGTTGCGCTTCAGTGCTGCAGTCGTGTGTGAAGGGTAAGGTGCCCAAGGAGGCAGGGGTTTTATTGATCTGCATGCATCCTGCTTAGAAGGAAACAAGACGTCTCAGGGACCCCTGGCAGTCTCTCCACTGCAAGGCCTTCATTGCATGGTGGCTGTCAGTGTCACAGAATCATGCAAACCTTCCTTCAGGAGTGTATACCCTTGCTGCCTCATTTAATCTTTTAATCTCCATTGTAAATTAAAAATCAGTAGACAGAAGATATTAACGGGATTGTTGTTGTCATGTTAAAATGAGACTCTGTCTTCATGCAAGGCCTTAAGACAGGAGGTGCTGCGTCCAGCTGAAGGGTGGTGCACGGCCACGGAAGCCAGACCACACGTAAGGGACACGATGGGGGAGCCTGGGACCATCTCAGGCCCTGCCCCCAGGGGCCTTCTGGAGGGAAGTAGTCTCAGCAGATGGAAGCTGGAGGATTGTTTGCAGGTGAGCAACCAGCAACTGCAAGGAGATCTGGTGATGGGAGTGGTCCACAAATAAGCCCACACCCAGGAGAGAAAGGACCCAGGGAGAGCTGATGGCAAATCTAAGAGTGCTAGTCCAGTAAGGCCTTCCTGCTACTTGCCTCCCATCCTATCCACCCCACCTTCTTGGGGGAATCAAAGGTCTTACTTGGTTTTCCAGCTGGGGCGCAGGGGCCGTGTGGAGAGGTACGAACACAAGGTGCGGGATGAGCCCAGCAGGTTTCCTGTCCCCTCTGAGAGACTGTGCACCCTCGCAGGCTACTCTTGGGAAGGGGAGAGTTCCAACTCTAAGTGAAGTCCAGAGCTTTGACCACTCTGTATGATAGGACGTTTTAATTACTGAGATAATATGGTTTTGTGACTGGTAGAAAAGTAGGGAACTTTCATTCATAGCAAGTGACCAGAGAAGCCATGGGCTCTCCCTGATTTGATTAAAGGTCTGAGAAGAATGAACCTGCAGACCAGGTTGAGGGGCAGTTTGGCTGGGGGGGCAAGAGGGCTGGCTGACCACACCCCCATGTCCCACTGGCTCCAAGCACTTAGTTACATGTTGAAATCCAAGGGCTGTAAAGGATGTGCTGCGATCTTCAGCAGGTTTATTTCACAGTGTGGCAGAAAGTCTGTCAAGCGGCGGCCCAAAAAGGTCTGGAGAGGACATGAACAGGAACCCCCAGTCCCCGGGACTCAGAGCGCTCATTCCTATAAGGGCAGTCACTGACAGCAAGCAGGACTGCGGAGGCAGCTGCTGAGGCGTCCAGAAAGGAGGGACAGAACCTAAGGCCTAGCACTCCCACCTCTGGGAAGCCTTCACACAGCAGCTTTCTTGGCACTTGTGAAAATCCACTGGTCTCAGAGAAATGATTTCTTTTGAAACAATCACCAATGCCAAGAGTTAGCTGCAGTCAAATGTTCAGAATCCCAAGGGCACATGCATCCCAGGGCTACGGTTTCTGCAGAAGGGGAGGCCGTGGAGGTGAGCAGCACAGAGGCCCTGCCTGGAGAGAACAAACATTTGTCATCCTGCTGGGGTGGAGACCTCCTAATACAGTCCTGCCCGGTCCTGGCGTGGAGGCTCGTGGCTCTGTGAGGGTCTGTGAGCCACATGGACCCCCCAGTCAGCCGGCAGCAGGGCAGTGCCTCTCATTCCAGCTCAGCAGGCTGAGGCACCCCTGCTGCTGCAGAAGGGAAGCACACGGCCCCCTCGCTTCCTCTCCTTTCCCTGGCAGAGCTAGAGGTTCTGGCAGCCTGTGAGAAAGTCAAGGGAGTTCAAGCATGGCAGAAGGGGACATCCCAACATCAGTGATCACGACATTTTTGGATAGGGCCTCGGAGTGTTTTTCCTTAAGTTCGCTCAGGCTGGCTTGGTGGGCTGGGTCTGGAGCACTGGCTGGTGCAGCCCAGGCCAGCCATAGGGACCCCTCCAAGGGCAGGCCCTTCCTCCAGACAGGGACACCCCAAATCACGCATCCGCACAGCAACCCTGATGATGAGAACGTCATCATAAAGCTGGGTTACTCGGGTTTCCAAACTGTGAAACCATGGCCCTGATTTAAATTTTCTAAGATACTCAGTAAACTTTGGTTTTTTTCTTATTATTAATAGAGCTAGAAACTCTTCTAGGTTCAACATTAGAATGTGTCAAGTTATTTTAGTATTAGATATATCTGTGAATGTTACTGCATAGTAACAATCAATAAAAACCATTAACATCATCAAAAAATAAGGAGAGGCTCACCTCACTGAAAAGCATTCATTAAAGACTTTGTCTCACTTTAATGAGCCTTGCACAGGGTGATCTTTGACTCCAGGCCCCTCCGAGATGTGTGCAGCTGGGCACTGGGCACTGGGGACAAAAGACAAGTGAGAACAACCCGGGCACGGCAGAGGCAGGCGGGGAGCAAGGACAGGCATTCGCTGTCCAGGAGGCAGACACAACAATAAGACTGGTTAAAGAGGTCTGCTTTCTGTTGTCGCTGGGCACCAGCATTTCTATGTAATATCAGTGATAAGATACCCTGCCCTAAAGAAAAAAGAAAAGGAAAACGTTTTAATTGGTCTAAATTCTAAATAACTGCTGCAATTACTGTGGGATTTTAATAATGTATGTAAACTTCAAATGTGCACAGTTTTATTCCTTATCCTTCAATAGCCATCATATTCTACATAAGTTAATTCAGAGAATTCCCACTTATAAGTGTTCCTGAGGCATATACTCTCAGCTACCTTTGATTGTCTTGAGAATAAGTACATAATGGCTCAGAATTGTTTAGAGCTTATTTTAGGCACCTCTTGTTTCCAACTCTCTGGTAGCAGGTATACTTATGTTTAAATAGCACATTGGAAATGACAAAACAAAATGACAGCACCATGATTGTAAATGGCAAAGAAACCAAATCTTAGCATGAGTTCTTTTTGAAGTTTTTATTTGTGTTCAAAATTTAAGTTGGTGAATGAGAGTAGAAATTGCCAGGCAAGTGTCATGCTTTTGTTTGATGAGAACACGTTTTAGTTTACACATGGATAATTTATTGAACTGCAATAATATATTTTCAGTTGAAATATATAAACATTGTTAATCATAAAATTAAAGAAGGAATCAATAATATGAAAAATTACATCAGTGATACGATTGAGTTGTTCTACCCTTTCAGATACTTTGGGTTAAACTTTACCTTTTAGTTATTTGACACTTATTTAAAGAAACTGTTTTGATCTAGAACCAAAGAATCAGAGTTCAAACTGTCAGGTATGTATAACAACTATTAAATAAATACTTGTGTGTTTTTCCCATTTTCTAAAATGCACTACTTATTATATTTTAAATTATTTTACTAATATGATTACATATATGAATAAAACTAGTATGTCACTGCTAATTTTTGGACTCATTTATTTTAATTCTGGAATAAAATATAACATTAGTTTTGTCATATAAGGGAAGGGAGAATAAAAATGATCTTTGGATGGCCAACTGCACTGGACACGCCACTGGCCACAGTGTTGTCATCAACAGAAAATATTTACAGCACTGCTCAAGCACTGTGGATACAACTGTGACCAAACGGATGAGCCCCTGCCCTTACATTCCAGCGGGGAGAGACGAGCAGTCGCCGTCGTGACAAAGTGCATTACGTGGGGGCGGGTGGGGCCTCTGGAAAACAAATGGGGAAGAGGAACCAGTATCTCCTCTGGGAGGTGTCACAGTTTTAAGTAGAGCAGTCAGAACAGATCTCAGTGTGCATATGCCACTCGAGCAGAGACGTGAAGGAGACGACAGCGAGTCACCCCTCTCTCCGCAAGGGTCCCCTAGGTCAGCGTGTTCTGCTACCTCATTTGCTTCCCACCACTGCTTGGGAAGGAGCAGGGTAGACCAGAAGGAGCAGGGTAGACCAGAAGTCCTAGAGGCTTACAGTCATGATGTCGCTGAAGTAAACTCTAGTGCTATTGGTTCCTATTTCATTCTTTTAAACTGTGAGGACATTTTTCAGTATTTGAGAAAGTTTCAATAATGTGGATCCGTACAATGATAAATAACAATACATATTTTATTGGAAATAGTAAATGAACATAATGATAAATAACAATACATATTTTCTTGGAAATAGTAAATGAACATAACACATTTGAATAAACACAGTTTGGATATAATATGAACAAAATTCAGTCTGTTTTCAAAAAGAGCGAATGCAGAGCTACCTTGAAACTGCAGCTATGGAGGAAGTGAAAAGCCATAGAAAATCACTGCCCAAAGTGCTGTGAGGAGGGAAGGACGGCGAGGCCAAGCCTGGCAGCACGACCTCGGAGCATTTGAATTGATCTCAAAACACACCCAGGACTTGATACAGAGGCAGGCCCTGTAGCGTGGCCGTTTGGGCTAACGCTAGGGATGGGAAGCAGCAGGAGGTTGGAGTAACGTGAGTCCCCGTCGGAGAATGCGACATGATCAAGGACATTGGGGGCAACCAGGACCCCCACTGGTTTGCTGGTATTAGGAGAGGAAAGGGCAGGTTAAGTCAGAGGAGTGGGTGGGTTCCATGACTTCGTTTCTTGTAAGTAGACATGTTTTCACCTAACGATGAAAGGCAAAGCGTGGCTGTGCCTGGGGCTGGCTGGAGTAGGCTGGGGCTCAGGAAGGGCCAGGAGAGTTCAGGAGGCTAAGAACCAGTGGGGGCCGGCGGGGTCATTAAAGGAGAGAGTGGCCGCAGAGGAAGGGCTGGGGGGAAGACAGGGAGTTGGGCACTGCCAGCGGAGAGAGGGGAAGAGCTTGGGTCTCAGCATGAGAGCACAGAGGACGGGCAGAGGGCTGCGGGGATGTTTCACTTGGCATTGAATCTATTGGCTCCTTGGAGGTTCAGACTTGGGCTCAGCCTCCCTTCTTCATGCAGGTGGGTGATGTGGGCTGGGGCAGGGTGGGTGGGAGAAATGCGGCAGTGTGCATCATTCAGGGCGTCCTGTGTGGCAAACATAGCTTCCGTCGGGGTGGTACCTGCTGTTACCCGCTGACGTGCAGCTGTCAAGACGCTCATGTGTTCTTGAAGGGTCTCAACATGTGCATATGACTCAGCCGATTGACAAGGGGTGTGCTTTATATGCTGACAATTTAAACACAGACATTCTCTATATACGAAGCACCAGAGCACCCCACAGGGCCTCAGACAGGGCCTTGTGCTCAGCGGCCAGGGGAGCCCTGCCCTGCAGCTTCCGGGAGAAACGTTTGTGAGGAGCCGCCCAGCGGTCGTGTGCATGCGCTTGCTAAAGCCTCCCCTGGCTGCCCCCATCTTCTTCCGGGAGAGCTGAACCCACGCTCCACTGGTCCCACTGGGAAAGACCTTTAAATGCAGGAGAGTGGGGGCCGTAGAGCTGAGAGCGGACGCACCGCCAGCCACACTCCAGCCTGCTCGCGGCCAGCTGCTAGGAGCAGAGCCACCTTATTTTCAGAAAGATCATTTACTTAGAAGTGCATACTTCAGAGAAGCATTCCATATACTCAATATACATATGCTTCATTTATATTCCAGGGCCTATAAAAGTTGATTTTTAAAAGTATCCTATTCCCAAGTTAGAGGAAAGGTGGGACATCATGAAAAACATAGAACCAGGTGGCAACAACATTGAAAACTGAAATATCACTAGACAAGAGCAGACCTCAGAGCATCCAGATCAAAGGATTCTCTTCAAAGCCCTCTCTCTGTCTCTCCGTCTCTCTCTCATTCCTACCCCTCCCATATTAATCTCTTTCTCTTTCTCCTTTATTAGATGATGTCATGTAAGGTATATTTTCTTCAGTACAACCAGAAATGGCTTTTGGAATCTCTTAGGGTTTCCCAACCTCTCCAACAATAGTTTTCTTTGATGTTGAGATTAGCGCCCAAAACACAGGAGGTGGGACGTTTTCATTGCTTCTAGGTTCAGAATTCAGAACAACAATAGCAAGTTCCCAAGGGAAGTCCTAAAGCTCCATTTTTGGAAGAGAATGCCTGTGTTTATATTTCTAGTTTATAAAACACGGACCAATCCCTTGGCCTCAGAACATGTTTACATAGGAGGAAAAACACCCACAAAACAAATAAACCGCATCTTGCACAGTTTGGATTAACAACCCTTGGCTCTCCCCTTCAGGACACTGTTTTCTGCTGCCCGAGGGAGGCATTCACAACCCCGTCAAGTGGGTTCTGTCGAACTGTCGTTCTTACAGCCGCAGCCCGGTTCTGATGCCTGCAGTCCGATTCGCTGACCACTGTCCGAAATGAAACAAAGTCCAGCCTGGCTAGGACCCTGCACTGACCAGCAAACAATGCGGATTTCTCCCTGGGACGGCAGCCTGGCCAGTGTGGACAGTTTTCTCGTCTATTTGGAGAGGGGGTTGATCCTTTCCGTCATGGTCCAAGCTCGTGGCCTGGGCCTTTGCTCCGAACTGTGTAGATCCGAAGTGGAAATTCCTACATTGATGCATTTTGCTCCCCTCTTTTTTTTTCCTATTCAGATGTTTCTGATTTGCTCATTGATTTGCAAGAGTTCTTTAAATATTCTTTAGTCATCGTGCCTTGTGCAAATATTGCAAATATCTTCTTGCAACTTGTAAATTGTATTTTCATTCCCTTTAAGATGTCTTTTGATGAACAAAAGCTCTTAATTTTAATGTAATTATATATAAATGTTTAATTTTCTGTTTAATGTTTGTTGCTGTTCAAGAATCTTTCCCCTTCCTCTTAGGTATTTTAAAGATCTGTATTTCATAGAATCCCCTAATCCATCCCAAACTGGTATGAGGCAGGGAAACAATTGCAGGGTTTCCTGGCATGTACACCAACTGTCCCAGCTCCATTTATTGGACAGACGCTGCCTTCCAGAATGATGTGTCCTTGTCATATCCCAGGGCTTTACCCACACGTGGTGCTGCTTCTATCCTATCTCACTAGTCAGTTTACCTCTCTCCATCTGCCTAGCCCTAGACCAATGCCACACTGGCTTAATTATGTAGCTTCATAAATCTGGAAAACTCTTCTTCTTTCTGCTCTTCTTTTTCAGGAGTGTCCTGGAAACTCCTGTGACTTTGCTTTTCCATATAATTTTAGGAACATTTCCTCAATTTCCTGAAAAAATCCTGAAGATCTTTTTGCTTGGAATTGCACGGAATCTATAGATCTAGTTAGTGGAGAATTGGCATCTCTGTAGTGTTATTTTTCTTATAAACATATTATATCTTTCTATTTATTTATGTTTTAAAAAATATGTATTAATAAGTATATAGTTCTCGTCATCAAAGTCTTGCCCATTTTTGATTAGATGTATTTGCTGATTTACTGTTTTAGTCTTCATGATTTCTTGCATCCTAAACCTTCCTTTTAAGTTCAATTTCCTTCTGAATTTCCTGTGTCTTCAAATGTTGTTGTTATATTTAAACCTCACTCCTGAATGGAATTTTGACATAAATTTCATCATTGATATTTATTTTGGTTCAATCTTTTATACTATAGTACTATCCTAGCTTCTTCTGGAAACTAATCTGCTGTCACTCTGATGGCTAAATTTTTAAATATGATCACTCATTTTCTCTCTGGTAACTTTTAACATAATATATGTTTTGGATGTTCTGTAGTTTCACCGGCATTTGGAGTTGTGGGTCTGCTATGATTTCCCTTGCCTAGGCCTTAATACCCAGACATTGCTGCACATTCACATCCCTTCGATAATGGAAGCATGTAAACCACTATTTTTTTAAATATTGTTTCTCCCTTATTCCTTACATTTTCCCTGCCTGGAATTTCCATTTAAAGTTGTTAGAAAATCTTGTTTATCATCCATATATTTGCCTGGAGGATTTTATTCCTTCCTTTATAATTTTAAGCATCTTAAAAACACCTATTTTAAAATGTATTTCATGGACATACCTTGAAAACATTATACTAAGGGAAAGAAGCCAAATGCAAAGGACCATGTATTGTGTAATTCCATCTATCTGAAATGTCTACAATAGGCATTTATCTGAAATATCTGAAAGTGTGTTGGTGATTTCCAAGGGCTGGAGGGTGGGAAAGCTGGGGAAAGTCTACTACATGGTATGGGGTTTCTTTTTGGGGTGATGAAAATGTTATAAAATTGATTGTGATGATGGGTGCAAACTTGTGAATAACTAAAAAGCTTTGAATTGTACACTTTAAATGGGTAAATCGATGATATATGAACCATATCTCAATAAAGCTGGTACTAAAAAAGTAATCTGAACCAAAATTATTTTATATTTACCTTTTATCTCTAGTGCTTTTGTGTGAGTTCTCCCCATTGTTTCATCTACTGACTCTTGTAGAGTTTCTTCTTGTGTCTGCTGTAATTTGTCTCTGTTCTAAATTTTGAGACTATTTTAAAGAGGTTTTCTTATCTCTCCCAGAGAAGTATTTTTTGCCTGGTTTTGCTGGTACCTCTCCATGGGGTTATGTAAACAAGTTTTCATTCTGTCCCCACTCCTGACTGATATTTTAGTTGGGTATAGAATTCTAGCTAGACACTGATTTTTATCCTAAAGTTTGAATTTATTATTTTTTTGTCTTCTGACATCTATCTTTAATGATGAGGAGTCTGCTGTCAACCTCCCACTCCCACGGAGCCCCGCACATCATTCCAGACTCCCCTCAGCTCCTGTGTTAATGCTTCTTCTCTGGGTTCTCACAATGAACAGGACTTTGGTTCACTTTGGTTCACTGCTCTTTTTCCAAAGTTGTCCCAGCTCTATTGGTCATTTATGGTCCCGGGTGAGTGAGCAGACGTTTTTAGTTCCTGTCCCATGGGTAACAGTGCCTTTAAGAATTCATAGTGAAGAAGGAGTCTCCAACCTCAAATTTTATCCCCTCACAAATGTTAAAATCCAAGCTTCTGGGGCATATATCTGGCGCTGATATCCCCATGGGAAGTTGCTCTCACTTAAAAGTCAAACTTCACCTAGTATGTATGTATGTATGTATGTACATATGTATGTATTAACCTGGAGATTTCCTTTTCTTGACTTGGTACTTAAAGTATTTTACATATTGATAAACTACACAGTTTTCCATATTAATTTAGTACATAAGATTAATCTGAAAGGACACGTGTATTTTGAGGGGTTTTGTTTGTTTTAAAGGGTACAAACAGTGTTTATTTTTTGTTTAGTTTTTTTTTTGTATCCAGTGCAGTAGGGATTGCATTTCATTCTTTGTCATGTGATTATCCTGTTATTGCAGCACTATCTGTTGAATGTTTTTTCTTTGTTTGTCTCTCTCTATTTTTTTTCCTATTTTTTTGAAGTATGTGGGCTGGGAATCAAACCCGGGTCTCCCTCATGGCAAGTGAGAATTCTACCACTGAATTACCCATCCACCCTTATTTTCAGGTTTTGACAGTTATACTAATCATCTCCGATCAGGCTTCAGTGTTCAAAGATGCTATTGTATGAGTTCTCGTTCTTGTTTTAACATATTTTCTCATGAATATGAGTTGTAAAGACTTTCAAGTGTCCCTTTTTACCTCGGAGGCTTCTTTGTCTAAGATGCTCCCCCTTCCGTTGACTTACTGGCCTTTTCTACATTTGTGGTATTTTTACTCAAAGCATCTCCCCCTTCCCCGCCCCACCCCTGCAAAGCCTTGTTCCCTCCTTTCCCAGAATAATTACATTTAATAATCATCTACTTGCTTTTGACCCTACATTACAAGGAAGAAGAATAAGGAAATGGATGAAATGCAGTCTCTGCCTTTAACACATTTGCAGCATGGAAAGCACACAGGTACATGGTGCACAGAACATGGTACACAGGCACATGGTGCACAGGTACATGGTACACAGGCACACGGTACACAGGTACATGGTATGCAGGTACGCAGTATGCAGGTACACGATGCACAGTACATGGTGCACAGGCACATGGTGCACAGGTACATGGTACACAGGTACACGGTGCACAGTACACAGTGCACAGTACACAGTGCACAGGCACACGGTGCACAGTACATGGTGCACAGTACATGGTATGCAGGTACGCAGTACACAGGTACACAGTGCACAGTACATGGTACACAGGTACATGGTGCACAGTACTCAGTACGCAGGTACATGGTGCACAGTACACAGTATGCAGTACACAGTGCACAGTACACAGTGTGCAGGTACACGGTGCACGGTACATGACACACAGGTACATGGTGCACAGTAGAAGGTATACAGTACATGGTACACAGGTACACGGTGCACAGTACATGGTACACCAGTACACAGGTACACGGAGCACAGCACATGGTACACAGGTACATGGTGCACAGTACATGGTACACAGGTACACGGTGCACAGTACTCGGTATGCAGGTACATGGTGTACAGAACATGGTGCACAGTACATAGTACACAGGTACACGGTGCACAGTACTTGCTATGCAGGTACACGGTACACAGTACATGGTGCACAGTACACAGTGCACAGTACTTGCTACGCAGGTACCTGGTGCACAGTACACAGTGCACAGTACATGGTGCACAGGTACACAGTACACAGGTACACGGTGCACAGTACACGGTATGCAGGTACGCAGTACACAGGTACATAGTGCACAGTACATGGTACACAAGTACACAGTGCACAGTACTCGGTACGCAGGTACATGGTGCACAGTACATGATACGCAGGTACACAGTGCACAGTACATGGTACACAGGTACATGGTGCACAGTACACGGTATGCAGGTACGCAGTACACAGGTACACAGTGCACAGTACTCGGTACGCAGGTACATGGTGCACAGTACATGGTACGCAGGTACACGGTGCACAGTACATGGTACACAGGTACATGGTGCACAGTACTCGCTACGCATGTACACGGTGCGCAGGTACACAGTGCACAGTACTCATTACGCAGATACATGGTGCACAGTACATGGTACACAGGTACACGGTACACAGGTACAGGGTACACAGTACATGGTACGCAGGTACATGGTGCACAGTACACAGTACACAGGTACACGCTACACAGGTACATGGTGCACAGTACACGATACGCAGGTACATGGTGCACAGTACTCGGTATGCAGGTACACGGTACACAGTACATGGTGC
>PVIY010053129.1:0-14844 GCA_004026745.1 Myrmecophaga tridactyla | reverse complement strand
CAAACACTCTAAGTTGGCATAAGTCTTTTTTTTTTTAATTTTTAAAAATTAAAAAAAAATTTTTTAAATTTATTTATTTTTTATTTATGATACATAACCACATACAAACACAAGCATTCTTATCATATGATCATTCCTTTCTTGTTATATAATCAATAACTCACACTGTCATCACATAGTTGTATATTCATCATCATGATCATTTCTTAGAACATCTGCATCAATTCAGAAAAAGCAATAAAAAGAAAACAGAAAAAAATTCATACATACCATGCTCCTTACCCTTCCCCTTCACCGATCACCAGCATTTCAATCTACTAAATT
The DNA here is from genome assembly GCA_004026745.1 of Myrmecophaga tridactyla. Taxonomy (NCBI): domain Eukaryota; kingdom Metazoa; phylum Chordata; class Mammalia; order Pilosa; family Myrmecophagidae; genus Myrmecophaga; species Myrmecophaga tridactyla. The sequence goes on along the minus strand of PVIY010053129.1, from coordinate 14,520 downwards.
TATTTTAACATTTGTTCCCCCTATTATTTATTTACTTTTAATCCATATGTTTTACTTGTCTGTCGATAAGGTAGACAAAAGGAGCATCAGACACAAGGCTCTCACAACCATACAGTCACACAGCGACAGCCATATCATCATGCAGTCATCTTCAAGAAATATGGTCACCGGAGCACAGCTCCACATTTTCAGGCAGTTCCCTCCAGCCTCTCCAGTATACCTTAACTAAACAGGTGATATCTATTTAATGCGTAAGAATAACCTCCAGGATAACCTCTAGACTCTGTTTGGAATCTCTCAGCCATTGACACTTTATTTTGTCTCATTTCGCTCTTCCCCCTTTTGGTGGAGAAGATTTTCTCAATCCCTTGATGCTGAGTCCCAGCTCATTCTAGGATTTCTGTCCCATGTTGCCAAGAAGGTCCACACCCCTGGGAGTCATGTCCCACATAGAGAGGGGGAGGGCAGTGAGTTTGCTTGCTGTGTCGGCCGAGAGAGGCCACATCTGAGCAACAGAAGAGATTCTCTTGGGGGTGACTCTTAGGCCTAGTTTTAAGTAGGCTTAGCCTATTCTTTGTGGGGTTAAGTTTCATATGAACAAACCCCAAGACTGGAGGCTTGGCCTGTTGCTTTGGTGGTCCCCACTGCCTGTGAGAATATCAAGAATTCTCCACTTGGGGAAGTTGAATTTTCCCCCTTTCTCACCATTCCTCCTAGGGGACTCTGCAAATACTTCCCTATTCACTGTTCAAATTGCTCTGGGATTTATCTGGGCATCACTCTGGACAAACCTACAAAATCTCATGGCATAAGTCTTTTATTTCATGTGTACAGTCCTTCATTTATATAGGGATTGTATTCAAAATAATGTTAAAATCGTCTCTAAAGAGTTTAAATCAGGCTGCTTGAAATCACTCCCCCTGATCCACATCTCTTTCCACCAGGATTGCTAGATTTGGCCACATTTTACAGAGAAAATCGATTGAAAAAGCTCTGCCAACAAACTATCAAGCAAGGAATCTGTGAGGAAAATGCCATTGCGCTGCTCTCGGCCGCGGTGAAGTATGACGCTCAGGTAAGGAAAGCTGCTCAGGAGTCACCAAACCTCCCATCCTTGCGACACCAACTGCAAGTTTGGGGGTCTCAAGACCATCCACAGGTTCAGTAATTTGCTGGAAGGAGTCACAGAACTTGGAAGAGCTGTTAAATCATGGTTACAGTTTATTACAACACCAGAATCCTGATGAAAATCAGCCAAGGGAAGAGGCATGTGGGGCAGGGCCCAGAAGTCAGCGGCAGGACATCCCTCCCAGCAAAATAGTGCAGACGCTTCTCTGTCCCCCAGCCTGGAGTTTTGCCAACTGGGGAGGCTCACCTGAGCCTTGGTGTCCAGGTTTTTTCCTGGGGCTCACTCATGTAGACTCGGCTGTCTGCGTGGCTGACCCCAGTCTCCAGCCCCTCCAGAGATGGAGCTGATATCATGTGGCCCCAGGCCCCGACCGTCTGGCCTGGTGGCCACGCTTCTCAGGCAGAAAGTTTCAGGGGTGCTGAGGTTACCTCCTCAGTACTGGGAGCAAAGGGCCAATGCTTTCTTTGGGCAAGGTTATTCCTTTACTGCACATTGGCTTGGAAAGTATCAAGGTAGATGCCTGCTTCCTGCCTTAAACTGAACTAAACTCTAGGTAGACTAAAGATTTACTATAAAAAATTAAGTCACAAAGTACTAGAAAAAGTACAAATGAATCTTTATATTTATCTAATATATTTTTATAATGTTGGCATCAAAGGCAGAAATCATAAAGGTGAGGATTGATAGATCTGGTTTCAAAAAAGATTAAAAAAAGTTAAACATTGAAAAATAGAGAAATTAGAAGCTAAATGATACATCGGGAAAACTATTTGCAGCATACAGTGATATAAGTTCAACATAGTAATGTATAGTTCTTAAAAAACAAAGAGAAAATACGAATAGTTCTATCAAATAAAATGGACCTGTGAACAAATGAATATCATAAATGAAAACAAGATGTTGAACTGGGGCCTGTGTTTGTAGCGTGGGAAACTTGGGTTTTCTCTATGTTATATCACCCATGACAGCGACAGTTACAGGCGGGAGAGTCTTTCTAGAGGGAAATTTGGATATATTAAAGCATTAATGATGTGACACTTTAAGCAATTCACATATGGAAATTATCTTGAGGTAATCATGGATTTGGATAGAGATTTATCTTCAAAGATATTCCTTACACAGTAGATAGTTTAAGGAACATCAATACTATTTTTATGCAGCTATTAAAGATACAGCATTAAGTGAAAAACTGATCTTATTTTTAATTTTTAAAACAAGTATAAATATCTGAATCAAAAACCCTGAAATTTCTTGTTTACGTAAAAAAAAAAAAAGACTGAAAAAATGTGGCTGATAGTTATTTCTGGATGATGGGATTATGGATGGTTTTTATTTTCTTCTCTGTGCTTGTTTGTATTTTCTGAACTCTCTACAGTGACAATGTATTGTTGTAATAATAAAGAAAGGAAAGAAAACCTTTCTTAGAGCTAAATCTTTAGGAAACAGGCATCACTTCTTGTGGTTATCAGTCAATTTCCTTTTAGTATAAGGATATCCTCTCCTTTGGTCAAAACACAGGGACATTTTAGTGGTGGGTGGAAGAAGGTTATAACTTTTTTCTGCTTTTATAAATAATAAAATGCTTATTAAAGAAAATTTGGAAAGTACAAAACATAAGAGGAAGGAAATGACTCATCAACCAGAGAACACTGACGTTTTCATATAGCTCCTTCTGAGTGTTTTCTAGGTTACATGCATGTGTAGATCTCTAAATACTTGAAATCCACATTTTTTTCACTTAACATTTAAGAAAATCTGGAAAGAAAACTTGTAATGACTTCATAATAACCCACCTTGAGGTACTGACATTAAAAACAAAGAGGAGGGCAGTGTGATGGTGGCTCAGTGGCAGATTTCTCGCTTGACATGCCATGCCAGAGATCTGGGTTTGGGGTTTGATTCCCGGTGTGTGCCCATGCAAAAAAAAAAAAAAAAAGAACAAAGAATAATAATTAAGGATGACTCCAAGGTTTTTGGCCTGAGCAACTAAGAGGATGGAATGAACATTGTTGAGATGGGGAAGACAGGAGCAGCTTTTTTTTCTTTTTGGGGTTGGGGAGAAATATCAGGAATTTGGTTTTTAATAAATTAAGTTTGAGATGCCTATTGTACATCCAAGTGCACATGTCTAATAATCAATTTGAATAAACAAGTCTGGAGTTCAGGATTAAAGCACAGTGCGGAGGAAGTATTTAAAGATGTGGGACTGGATGGCTTGAGAGAGAGAGAGAGAGAGGTTTGAGGGTGAAGTCCTGGGGATCAGGAGAAACCAGCAGAGGAGACCAAAAGGAGTGAGCAGGGAGGTAACAGATAAACCAGAAAGTATTGGGAAGGAAGGAGTCATCAGCCATGTTGGATGCTCACTTGTCAAGCTGAGAGCTGAGAACTGACGATTGGGTCTGGCATGGTAAGCACCAGGGCAAGCTCAGCAGGAGTCTTCAACAGTGACAGAGCCAAGGCCGGGTGGAGAGTGGAAGCAGAGGAATGAATTTGAGATGGGAACACAGACAACTTTTCAGGTAATTTTATTATAAATTTATAAAGTGCAGTAGAACAGGAGGTGGTTGGAGAGGTGTATGAGGTAAAAAGTATTGTTAACTCTTTTCAGATGGGAGAAATTGAAGCTGGTGCAGGTGATCTAGTGAAGGGGGCGAGGGCTGGTGCTGCAGGAGAAGAGGGAGCAGGTATGTCCTAGAGTATGCGGAGCCAGTAGAACCTAGCAAAAGGAGAGAGGGGGTTGATTTTCGTAGGATTGTGGGCCATTTGTCCAGGAACAGGCAAGAAGGTAAGAGTGCATAGGCATGTGCAGGAAGGTGAGGTGAAGTGGTGGTGAGAGCTTGAGGAGGCTTTCTTAGGAGTGCTTCTATCTTCTCACTGAATAGGAAGTAATTAGCTTAGAGAGAGGAGGTGTTGGGGCAGGAGAATGGGAGACTTACTGGACAAGAAATGGGGGACTGCAGGGCAGAACTAAAGGCCTAATTTGAACTATCACATTTAATTGATAACAAGATTGAACTTTATTACATAAAGCAATAGCATTTTTTTTAAAGTATAGTATAGGATATATACAAAGCAAAGAAATAAAAAAGCAATAGCTTTCAAAGCACTCTTCAACAAGTAGTTACAGGATAGATCCTAGAGTTTGTCATGGGCGACATATGATCCTCTCATATTTTTCCTTCTAGCTGCTCCAGAATATAGGAAGCTTGAGGGCTTAAATACTTTTTATCATCACAATCGACTTTTTTTCCTTCTTTTTTTGTAAACAATAACATATATACAAAAAAGCTATAAATTTCCAAGCGCAGCACCACAATTAGTTGTAGAATATATTTCAGACTTTGACATGGGTTACAATTTCACAATTTTAGGTTTTTACTTCTAGTTGCTCTAAAATGCTGGAGACTAAAAGAGATATCAATTTAATGATCCAGCATTCATATTCATTTGTTAAGTCCTGTCTTCTATGTATAATTCCACCATCATCTTTGATCTTTAATACCTCTCATTGGCATTGTTTGGGCTATGGCAATTCAAAATTTTTTATATTGGAAGGGTCTGTCACTGTTATGGGGTAAGGAGATAGAACTATCTGATGTTCTGGAGAGCTGGGCTAGGTTTCAGGACTTATCTGGACCAGGGACTCATCTAGAGGGTGTAGGTTTCTGGCAAGTTACTCTAGTGCCTGGAACCCTTGTGGAATCTTAGGTGATCTTTAGAATTGGCTGGAATGGTCCTGGTTGGGGATTGGCAGGTTATGATAGGTAACAAGGTCTACCTGAAGCTTGTGTAAGAGCAACCTCCAGAGCAGCCTCTTGACTGTATTTGAACTCTCTCTGCCACTGATACTTTATTAATTACACTTCTTTTCCCCAATTTGGTCAGGCTATAATTGTTGACCCCACGGTTCCAGGTCTGGATTCATCCCTAGGAGTCCTCTCCCACGTTGCCGGGGAAAAGTAATAGCATTTTAAGTAGAGACAATTATTTTACCAAAAAATAATGGAGGCCTTGTATACTGATGGACTTTTATAAGCCAATACCTCTTTCTGCCCAGATGTAGAATCATAGAGGCTCTTTCCAGTTTCTGTCTTTATTTCATAAATATAGGAGGGCCTCATTCATAGAAGGGAGGGTGGATCCAAGTGGTAACTTCTTGTAGACCTTTTGTTCTCCCATTAATTACCATTTTACTGAAACTGTTCAGAGTTGTGGGACTTCAAACTGCCTAGTCATCTAACCATAGAGACATGTGCCTGGTGGAGGTGTGAATCTCCCCATTCCTCTCTGTAGAATTCAGCCCAAGAATCTGGTCTCTATCTTGTTCACTTTCAGATGCTGTAGGCCAAAAAAAAAATAAAGTCATTTCTAAATATTTAAGCAAGAGTCCATAATTTTAAATGGACAGTGATATATTCAGCACATATTAATGAAGTATATTCTTAATATGTTATGATACATGTAATGGTATCGTGTGGGTGTGTGGAGTTTGATCTGTTTTTATTGTTTAGACTGCCATGGAACTGAGGTCTGTCATCTGCTGGTTTGACCCTAGAGGTCTGCTCAGCTGTGTTCAGGGATAGATTAAGTAGGTTTTCCTATTTATTTATGTAGTTTGTTTTTTTACTTAGAAATGCACCGTGTCTGTGTGTGCACATTGGCACGGGTTATCAGTATTGCTAATCTTTCAGTCCATTTCTTCATGTTCAACATTTGCTGTAAGTTATAATTCTCCAAAAAAGAAAGGATTATACTATGTAATGTGCATATGTAATTGTTTGGAAGTTATCTGGACTTCACTTTTATCAACTAGCTACCACGACACAGAGAAGAAACCTTTAAAAACTGACTTGTCCACACCTGGTACACCAGAGTTCTTGGAAGGCTGACCTCACTAATCCTAATTTCTCTGGGGCCAGAAAAGCATCTGGCCACCTTCATTCTCATTCTGTTTTACAGTTACAATGAAGAGGATTATTACAGGCTTTTTATTTGACCCAAAGTGCATTACAGTAAGCCAGAAAAAGCCAATCTGGATTTTTTCTTACCAGAGAGCCTTGAAAGTCATGCTTTCTTAAAAGCATTTTCTGTTATACTGAAGGCATGTATAGTACAATGAATTCTGTTTTCATTTGCTAAAGCTGATCAAATGCAATATACCAAAATTGGGTTGGCTTTTACAATGGGGATATATTAACTTACAAATTACAGTTCTAAGGCTGTGAAAATGTCCAATCAAGGCATCAACAAGATGCTACCGTCTCCCTGAAGACAGGCTACTGGAAATCCTCAGCTCTTGTGTGGCATGGTTGAGCACATGGTGATGTCTGCTTGTCTCTCTCTGGCTCAGTTTTGTTGCTTCCAGCTTCGGTGGCCTCCACCGTTTCTGTAGTTTCTCTCTGTGTCCTCTCTCAGCGTATCTGGCTTTTCTCCTTGAGCTTCTGTGTCTTTTTTTCTCTACGCTTCTCTGAATTTCATCTCATAAAGGACTCCAGTAAGATGATGAAGACTCACCTGGGGCAGGCCTCAACTGAAATAACCTAATTAAAGTGTCCCACCCACACTAGGTCTACATCTACGGGAAAGAATTAGCTTTAAGAATATGATCTTTTCTGGGGTCCATAAAAACTCCAAACCATCACAAATTCCAACCACCCTATTCATTGTCTTCTTGTAAAGGAAGAAAAAGCAGTGGTCTGTTAATGATTTAAGAGTGGTTTCTCAGCATTACCGACACTTTCTTATGGCTTACTCTTTTCTTCCACAAACTTTCTATAAAAGCACAAAGGGGAATATAAAAGGGGAATGTAGGGCTTTCAGAGAATACTGAAGAAATAATGAACAGTACAAATACTGTCATTAGAAAAGTATAGGAAGGCCTCACTTTGGGCATCTATCTCTGGGAAAAGAAGGGAAGAGTCTTTGTGTTGGTTGATGTGGAGTAACTTTAACTTTTTACTGTGTTGTTTAAATTGCTACAAGTTTGGATTCAAGGAGGTTATATAGTTTTATAACTGTTTTTTAGGCGTTACCATACTGACCTTTCCTCTTGCAGGACAGCAAAGCCATTTTCTTGCCATGTTGCATTGCATAGCGAAGTACTAATTTGTTAAATCATTTTTGTTGTTGTTGTTATTTCTAGGATTTAGAAGAATTCTGCTTCAGATTTTGCATAAACCATTTGACTGTAGTAACACAGACTTCAGGATTTGCAGAAATGGACCATGATCTCCTGAAGAACTTTATCAGTAAAGCAAGCAGAGTTGGAGCCTTTAAAAATTGATCTCCACGTGCAGGAAAGAATTCCTGAGACTTTCCATTTTCTCTACAAAAGCCACAGAAGAGTAACTTCTCTTTAATAGTACCTATGATGAGCTTGATAAGCTACATATTGCTGAATGCTCATGTTCTGTCAAAAGAAATGCTGGTCAGTCTTCTCCATCTGCCTAAATAGAAAAGTGTTAAATGCTCTGATCAGATGACTAAGTATAAGGAAAAAATTCAATGTTGTACTATATTTATCATTTCCTATTTTAAGTCACTTAAGTTGAACACCTTTGATACATTGGTTTCAGTATATGTTATTCTGGCCAGATGTCCCACTATTTAACTGCTGACATCACTCGGATTGCCTGACAAGGAAGGTGGGCACTGTCAGGGACAGCATCCAGCGGCGCCTAGCAAATGGGAGGCATGCAGTTAATTTATTATAAATCTTAACTGTGTCCTGAGAACTTTATTTGTGGGATACCAGTAAAGGAATAACTTGTACAAAATGAATTTTAAACTGCCTTTAATTAAAGGTTCAGATTCCTCTGGTACATTGTTTTGAAAAAGAGTGGCTTAATTTAGAGCATTAATTAGAATTCACAAAAGGCCTTGGCAATTAAAGGCCCAAGAGTGAATTTTATTTTCCATTTCCTCTAAGTCTTTAATTTCTCATGTGGATTACTGTATAGCAAGTACCACTGTCTTTGAATGAATGCTTCTTCTGAGCTCATTTGCCTTACAGGATTGTATAACATCCTTTGCTTTTCTTTGTGTTGAGAGATTTGCCTCTGTAAATGATTGTATGTTTTTCTGGTAGCTGACTGTTGTGTCACTATAAAACAGGTCTCTTAATCTGGTATCAGTGTAACTCTTAAGTACTATCTGAAAAGGAATTAATACTTTAATTACAAGGAGAGCATTCTTACAGGATAAATTTATACTTTTTAGATCAAAACAAGTTATCCAACTTCAAGAGAAACTGGAATGGGGTGATGTATTGTCAGATTCTTCTAATATGTATTTCACAATATATTATGTAAAGAAAACCTTTTCGAGTTTAGCAACCTTGTCCTGATGCTGAACTATTTGATAATAAAAGCTTATTTGCAGATAATAGAACAAATGTCACTTTTGTATCCCCAGGATAAAAAAAGCAAAGTTATAAAATAGCAGTCTTACGTCTCCTAGATGTTCATGAATTTGATAGAACCTTTTTTTTTTTTTTAAAGCTCACTTAAGGTCATAGCAAAGCCCACCCTAAAACACAAAAGGCTCATAAATAGCTTCACTATTTCACATCTCATTGCCATGACTTTTTCATGGTGAGATCACCTGGACAAAGTGTTTATCGTTGCCATGTCTTTTATGGCTGGAGCAAAGGCGTCTGAATGCATCTACTCCCAAATCAGAATCAGGGTCTCATTCAGGAACTTATTGTTTTGAAAGTAAGCCATATACCATTTGTTTCTTTTTTTATTTTTTTGGTAGATTTGCTGTGCATTTACCAAAGAAACATCTAGACATGGGAATTACCTAGAGCTATTGGTTCATACATCCATGCCCTTCATTTCTTTGACCTCTCTTCCTTTCCTTCCTATGCTAGTTATAACTGACTGGGCCAGGTTTCCAAAACCTTGTCTTCCTTTTCCTGCCAATTTCTGACAAGGGCTTCTAAGGGTCCTCAATGTCTTTCTTTTATGAACCCATTTCATGTAAAAATTGGAAACTCAAAAGGGAACAAGTAAGTCCACAGAGGGCTGAGCTATGGACTGCCTTTCACCACACTCTGCAATGGGTTAATAGCTATACCTACCAGAGTACAAGTTAGCAGGGAAGGTTGGGTGGATTTTTATCCATATTTTCTTTCTAAATGTTCATAGGTTTTAAATGTGCACTAATACATATCACAGTGCTTTTTACATCTGGGTACAACAGAATAAGCTATGGACCTTTTACAAAAATACAGATTCAGAGATTATAATTCTGTATATTTAAAAAGCTCCTCCACAAGTAAAAAATTACTGGGGGCATCCATTTCCTGTGGACTCTTCGATACTTCAAGCCCTCTTGCACTAGCATTCTGAAAAAAAAAAAAAGAATTTACTTTACTAGAACAACTTGTTCACTTTTCAGAAATGATTGGAATTTGGACAACATTTAACTTAAGCTTCAAGCAGATTTTTATGAGTTTGTAGCAATCCGGTGCAGTAACTGTACCATTTCCTATTTTAAATGGCTTCTATAGAAAATTAACAACTCAGTTATTCAACTAGCAGGATTCTATAATGATAGATCTAGTGAAAGTAGACTTAATTAACTTATTTATTTCTATTTTATGTTTCACTGAGAAAAAAATTTCCATCTCATTTCAGCTGCTTTATTTATCTTTTGCTATGAGAGTTTGCATGGATTTAAAAAAATTTTTTTTTTAATTTTTTACTTTGAAGAGTGAGGTTAGGTATTCTTACTATAGAATTGTACAGGGTTATACACTAGCTTTCTTCACTGCATTATATGTAGGAGTGTGGTACAGTGCTTTTATCTGTAGCATTGAAATCGTTTTTTAATTTTCCATTTTTCAAGAATAGTTTCTGCTTCATTACTACTAATATTTATCCACTTCATTACTACTATTATTGAAGTAAGTAAGTAAAAATATAACCAAGTGCCTAAGTCTTTCAGCTGATGTACTAGATAATACATTTTCCTAGGTTATGCAGAATCATTTTTACAATTTTGATAAATTATGTACTAACATAATGGCAGTTTTTTTAAATGCAGGTTTAAGCCTGTACATTATTGAATCTGATGACTTGGCAAAAGAATCAGGTGCTTTCAGCTTTCTTGAGAAAACCCTGTATGTAGCATTTGCACTAACAAGATGGTATTGCTGGGTTTTTAATTTAAACTAATTAATTTGGATGTTCTCTGCATTATTTTGGTTAAATACTGTTTATTTAAAAAAAAAAAAAGCTCCACAAGTAATTTTGATGTTCAGCCAAACATGAAATCTGCTGAGTTGGCCCTTAAAACTTGTGTCTCCAAACAACTTCAAGAAGCGCTTATTTAGAGCAGTGTTAGAGGGATGGCAGATGAGTCTCTAGTGTCCTGTACGTAGCTGTGTTGAATGTATCTACCTGAGTAAAATCCTTTCCTCCGACTTTCGAAGATAAGATTGCCATCTACAGTCCTATGGGAGGGGAAAGAGCACTCTATTTCTTGGAGACCCTTCTAACAGATGACTGTTGACAGAGCCTCAGAAACCCTGTTGGGCAGTTAGCAATATGTGAGAGAAAAGGTACATTTTCAAGATGACACTACACCAGAAATCAAGTTTATCTTAGATATTCAACTTTGTTTCTTCTCTGCTCCCACAAGGAAATGCCAATGGTTTAGTGCTTCCAATCTAGCTTTATCCTAAGTTAACAGGGAATGAATTAGTGGCTTCACTTGCCAATAGATATTTGTGAAGACTTCATTTAATGCATCTTAAAAGCAAAAGTTAAGAATGTTAAATACTTTGTTTAGCTTAGAGCTAGTATAAATTACTAGTTGTTCTGCACCATAACATGGTGAGTTTTATGTAGAAGCAGAATTCTTTCCCAACCTAGACCAGTGATAATGAAAAGGAAGCAACTACGAGCTACATAAGCTTGTCTGTCTTAGCCCTCCTTCACGCTGCTATCACAACAAACAGGCTGGGAGGACTATAAAGAGAAAAGACAAATCATACCTTTCTGTTATTTTTTTCTATAACCTTTTATTGTGATAACATATGTACAACTCAAAATTTCCCATCTTAACCACAATTCAGTGATACTGATTACATTCACAGTTTTGCGATACCACCACCACCATCCATTACCGAATCTTTTCCATCATCCCAAAGAACAACTCTGCGCCCATTAAGCATTGACTCCCCATTCACTGCAACTCTCCACCCTCCAACCCTCCCCCACCCGTCCCCTGGTAACCTGTAATCTACCTTCTGCATATTCTAGGTATCTCATATAAGTGACATCATACAATATTTGTTCTTTTGTGTCTGGATTTTTTCACTCAAAACGATGTGGTCAAGATTCATCCATGCCTTAGCATGTAACAGAACAAAAATCATTCTGTTTTACAGCTGAATAATATTCCATTGGCTTCCGTTTCCATTCATCCACTGCTGGACTTGGGTGGCTTCCACCTTTTGGCTACTGTGAATAATGTTGTGAACATCGGTCTACAGATAACCTGTTCGAATCCCTGCCTTCCATTCTTTTGAGTAAATACCTAGAAGAGGGATTGCCAGGTCATGTGGTAATTCTATTTTCACTTTTCTGAAGAACTATCAAACTTTTCCACTGTGGCTTTACCATTTTACAGTCTTATCACTTCCTGTCATTTTTAATTCAATCTTTACCAAAGAATAAAAACACTTTGAGGATTCAAGAACCATGCTGATTTTCTCTCAATAAATACAATTAAAACAATAACATTTTCTGTTTAGGGATTTACTGATGTTGGTCCCTGGAATAAATTTAAACTTTAATATTAAATTATCATTATCACATACATCAATACTAAATTTTATAAGTGTAGTCCCCAAATAATGTACACAGAAAATGATTTATGAGAATAAATGACTATCCCAGCTTCATGTTAAAAGAGTTTATTTTAAGGCCCCTTGAGGGACTGGGGAAAAATATGGAAATATTAAAATTCCCCACCTCAGGAATTCCTAATATTCTTGCAAGCATTAGGGACTCCCAAATCAGTAAGTCAAGTCCTTGATTTGGGGGCTTGCCCTTATGAAATTTCTTAGTAGAGGAACTAAGCCTACTTAAAATTATGCTTAAGAGTCACCCCAGAGAATCTCTTTTGTTGCTTAGATGTAGCTCCTCTAAGCCAACTCTGAAGGTGAACCCACTACCATTTCCTCTATGTGAGATATGACTTTGAGGGGTGTAAATCCCCCTCACAACGTGGGACATGACTCCCAGGGATGAGCCTAGACCTGGCATCAAGTGACTGAGAAAGCCTTATTGATGAAAAGGGGGGAAAATAAATACAACAAAACGTTCCAGTGGCTGAGAGATTTCAAATATAGTTGAGCAGTCAATCTGAAGGTTATTCTTATGCAATTTATAGATATTCCTTTTTAGTTTCTAGTGTATAAGAATAGCTAGAAGGAAATATCTGAAACTGCTCAATTGTAATCCAGTAGATTAGATTCTTGATGATTACATAACTATATAGTTTTTTCTGAGTGACCAAGTGATTGTGAAAACTTTGTGACTAACATTCCCTTTATCCAGTGTATGGACAAATGAGTAATAAAGACAAAAATGAATAATGGGGGTGGGGATAAGAGGTATGGGATGTTCTAGGTATTCTTTATTAGCACTTTTTCTTCTTGGAGTAATAAAAATGATCTAAAATTTTGTGGTAATGAATGTACAACTATATGATGATACTATGAACCACTGACTATACTTTGGATGGATTATTTTGTGTGCGAATATATCTCAATAAAATTGCATTTTAAAAAGTTTGTTTTAATCCCATTTAGCCATATAGAGTATTACTATATTATATTTAAGAAGCTATACTTGTGATAGAAACTTACTATTTCTAGAAGGTTTCCAGTTGTCATGTAAAACCCAAAGGAAAATCCCCCTGAATCCTTATCAATGTTGCATACAGTATACTGGCCCTAACAGGATGAACAGATATATGTTTCTAAACTTGGTTTTATAAAATCATCCAGATGGTAACAAAACTAGAATGTAGGTTTTTTTGTTTGTTTTTTACTGTTTCGATCGGAAAATCAGTAAAAGTAAATAACTACATGAATAAGAGTAAATTTCATCAATGGCATACTGAATTAATCCCTGGAAATGATAAATTTTCTGTCATTCCAACTAAAACGTTCCAGTCTTAGAAAAGTAAAAAAGAAAAAAGAAAGATCAGAAGACTGATTTTGACTTGGCCTAAGAGACTGTGCTTCAGTTTGCTAAAGCTAATGAAATGCAATATACCAGAAATGGGTTCTGCCATGGGGGGTTATTGATTTACAAGCTTACAGTTCTCAGGTCATGAAAATATCCAAATCAAGGCATCAAAAGGTGATGCTTTCTCCCTGAAGACCAGTTACCGGTGATCTGCAGCTCCTCTGTCACATGGCAAGGCACATGGCAATATCTGCCAGTCTATCCCCTCTCCTGGGTTTTGTTGCTTCCAGCTTGAGTGGCTCCCTCTCCGTTTTCTGTGTGTCCTCTCTCAGTTTCTCTGGCTTTCCTCTCAGAGCGTCTCTGGGGCTTTTTTCTATGTTTCTTTCTCCATATTCATCCCGTTTAAATAGGACTCCAGTAAGATGATTAAGACCCACCTGGGGCAGGCCTCAACTGACATAACCTAATCAAAAGGTTCTACCCACAATAGGTCTACACTCACAGGAATGGATTAACTTTAAGAACATGATCTTTTCTAGGGTACATACAACTTCAAACCATCAGACTGCTTTCCATTTACCATCCCAGCCAACATAAATACATCCTATTGAGAGGCAGGCCTGCTGCTTTTCCTAATCTATTCCCTTTATCTGCTTTCCTTCTTTCAGGAAGAAGCATACTGTTGGTCCAGAAGGAAAAATCTTATTACTTAAATGCAAGATAATCCCTTATTTGAAATGTGTAGGGCCAGATGTGTTTTATAATTTTTTTGGAGTTTGAAATGGTAATATGGTAGATACAGCACCTCAGCAGAGCATGAGTTAGTGTTCAATAATCAAACATATTAACATTTCTGCAGTGAAAGAAGGATACACTAAGTAGGATAAATGGAGATTATAAATAGTTCTATGCCACTGTTCTAGTTTGCTAGTTGCTGGAATGCAATATACCAGAAATGGAATGGCTTTTAAAAAGTGGAATTTAATAGATGATAATTAATACTTTAAAATATCACCTTAGGTGTGAGACTAAAGCAAAAAATGTTTGTCACAAAATTTATATTTTGACTAGAGCATTTCCTAATATAACCCATGTAGATAGTTTGATTAAATGTCATAAGTACTTGGAATCTCAGGTAGCCACATGAGATTTTGCTGGTTTGTCCAGAGTGATTCCCCGATG
>PVIY010053128.1:0-14847 GCA_004026745.1 Myrmecophaga tridactyla | reverse complement strand
CCTGTTTCCTGGGATCATCTCCCAAACAAATGATTGACATCCAAGGCCTTGTTTCAGGCTCTACTCTTAGGTTGATACAAACTAAGAACCCTCCCCAGAATCCATCACTTCCCAACTGCCTCTTACAGAATTTCTTAGCCAAGATGCTGGCTAGGATTGTTTCCACCCCCAGCTCCAATCAATATTTCCCAAGCTCTTGGTCACAGAGCCAGTCCAATCAGAGTAGGGTTCTCAGACATAGATTCACTTTTTTTTTTTTAGGATTCTACCTTTTTTTTTTAATTAACAAATCTTCACACACATACAATCCATATGTGGTGTACAATCAGTGGCTCACAGTATCATCACATGGTTGTGTATTCATCGCCATGCATTTATTCACTCTTTGCCTCTGGGCTTTCCAGACATTAATGCGGCAATTCAGACACCACCTGTGTAGACCAAAGAGTAGCTGGGGTTGTGTGCATTTCAATACAATGGAGGATCAGAAGCCCACCCAGACTCCAATGCTTCCCCACTGTGTAAGCCACACACAATTCAAGGTGGTGAATTCACTGGCGTTGCATTTCTGCCACCCTAGCACCATGGAGCTCAGAATGGAAACTCACTTGGGTTTGGGGTTGAATTCATCCCCACCACACTTGATGTGGTTCTATCTGTTCAGTCACAGGGTGAAGACCACACAATGCACAGACAATCAATTCCTCCCATGTGTAAGCAATTGGTGATCCCTCCCCAACATTTCAGCCAATACCTCACCGTGTCCCTGCCTCCCTGGATTTGCTCTGAAACTCACACACTCAGGCAAATGCAAGCCTTCTGAGGAAAGGCGGGATTTTGTCCTTGCTTTCCTGACTTAATCTCCAGGTACCCGGACGCTTTTCTCCTTACTCTGCACATTTAGAATCATGAATTGTACAGAGTGCATTTTTGGTCACTGCACTCTGGCTTAGCTGGTTTGCATCCATTTACACACCATTCTTTTTAAAAAATGTGATGATTATGCTTTTGCAATAAAGTTTCCTTTTGATCTTGTTGAACTAGACCTGTACATTCTTTAAACTATGAATTTATTTTAGCTTAATGCCCATCTTATATTCCAAAGGCTCTGGAAAACTGACAAGTGATCAAGACAGAAGTCTCGTAAATTCGACCTCAAATAAGAACCCTCAGGCATCTAAATTTGAGGTCTGTAACTTTTCTCGCCTCACTTTCCCTTTGCTTGACACCAGGCACAAAGGATGTTATCAACACTTCAGTTCGACAAGCCTTATTATGTGCCTCCTAAAAGCCAGACACTGTGATAGAGACTCTGGGCAAAATGATGGACACCATGTGTTAAAAAGCAGGGTGGAGGAAATTTGTGTGACAATTTTAATAGAAAGTGGTACCTGTTAAGACAGAGCTACATCTGCCGTGCTCCAGAAGAGAAGTGCTTAGCCCAGCCTGGGGCATTGGGGAAGGCTCTCTGGGGGCACCATGCATAAGCTGAGTCTTGCATGATGGATAAAAACAAGCTATTGAAAGGAGGAAAGGGCATCCTGGGCAGAGGGAACAGCATGGCAAAAGCAGAGGCAAGAGAAAGTGTTGTATTAATAACTGCAGATAGTTTGGTGATAACCATCACAGTGCGTGGCAGTCAGGAAGTTATTCCAGAGCATGGAAACCACGTTAGGAAAGATCTAGTAGGCAGGCTGTGTCAGGACATGATTCTGAGGGCGACAGTGAATCACGGAAGGAATTTCACTAGGGAAGTACTTTAGCTATCACTCAGTGTGTAGGATGGATTGAAGGTGACTAAATGTGAATCTGAAATTCAAGGAAAGAGGTGAGGCCGGAGAAAATACCTGGAAATTTTTGGAATATAGGTAGGATTATTAATTCACAAATATGTATTTTAGGGGTCACTGTATGCTGGCATGTTCCCCATGGCACTATTAGGAAAATAACTATTATTTACAAATTTAGCTCTGTTTGTGTCCCACTTGGCAATGTATCAAAAGACACTTTTGTTTGTTTTCCTGGAATTGTTTTTGAAATATCTCTGCTTTCCGGGAAAGCAGAGTACCACATTCAACCGTCTGAATCTGTGCTGACATAATGCAATGGAGCCGATGTTTTGCAATTTTCTGATTCATGGGTGACTCATCAAGGCCCTCCAGGCTAACATTTCCAAAAACATGGGACAAAGACCCAGAAGTGTGGTTGGCTCAAAATAGATATTCAGTAAATATTTATTGCTTTCGAAACTGGGTAAATTTAGTAGTTGAGAATTCTCTTTGTAAGGAGTTCCTATAATCCAGGGTGCTAGCAGGAAACATGTGAGCTGAAACTGAGCTTGGTGCTTTGCAGACTGCCTCGGCTCAGCCACTTAAGTTTGTCACAGCCCAGAAAAGTTTTTGCTTTTCCATCCCCAGCCCTCATGGGTCTCGGCCAGATGCAGTTACTTTGATAGCTGATGAACTGACTAAGATGGGACAATTACAACCCAAGGGCTGAAGGATTTCATTTTAAGTACCTGCTTAAGGGAAAGCCTTGGGAAAGTCCTGAGGCCCCTAGATGAAGGGCTTTTCTTGCTCATGTCAAGCAGATGTCCAACAGACTATAATTGTTGTTTTTATGTCCATTGTCTTTTTTTTTTTTTTAGGTGTGGGCTGGCACCAGGAATCCAACTCAGGTCTCCAGCATGGCAGGCGAGAACTCTGCCTGCTCAGCCACCATGGCCTGCCCTGTAATTGTTGTTTTAAGCAAGATTCTTAAGAAACTTCCCATATCATATACTCTATACTTCCCAGATATATCACAAGGGAAGAAAATCATTGTATATCCCATGGATTTGTAACCGCCCCCCCCCAACATATATCATTTGTATAAGCCTTGCTTACTTACTTTTTATGCTTCTTATAGAAAACAAGTGGAAACTTGCCTCTTGGTGATAGGAGTGAAGTAAGAGAGTTATTCTAGATATCATGTTTGGGCCACAGTATTTGCCAGAGGTGTATAATAAGAAGTGTCAGAACACCTTTGCTTCTTAGAATGTTTGACCAACTAGAGTGGCAGATGGCAGATGGCAGGCACCCTTCCACCCTCCCCATCCCCCAAACTGAGTAAATTGAGCTGGTTCTAGGGGCCAAGCTATTTGGGCAATTGAAGAGTCTTATGTTTGGGCAGAGGGCAGGAGCCAGGTGGATATCACCCAGGAGTCATGAGCACAGGATTTCATAAGTCTCTTTCTTGGTACCCTGTAATTTCCATCTCAAGGAGATAGAAAGGAAGCATTGAGGAAGGAGGCATTTCCAAATGGCAGACACTGTTACTCGCAATCCATTAGCCGACCTCCCACCTTCTTAGCTCACAACACCCTGGTTAGTTTGTGTGCCCAGCCCTTTCCCCCTAGACTAGGGTATCTCCCAGTCACTTGCCCAGCCTCCCTTGCCACCATGTCAAAATAAATAATTTGACATGGTTCTGGCCAATGAGACAGAAGGAGAAGTCTGCTGGGAGGCTTCTGGGAAATATTTTGGTCTCTCATTAGAGAGAAAGATATTAGAAGAGAGCTTTCTCCTGCTACTTCTCTTCCTTCTTATTTGGGATGTTGGGGCAAGGGAGTAATATTTGAAGTGATGGTGGTCTTCTTGTGAGTGTAAAGAGATAGATAAATAAGGATCATAAGCCAACAAGGATGGTGAGTAGAAAGTTATGAAGAGCCCAGGTCACAGAAGAGATCCATCAGATGTGGAATTATCTAGCTTCAGACGTCAGGCATGTACAATCTCTAAAGTTCTGCGTTTCTTAAGCCCCCAGGAGTTGATTATTCTGTTACTTGTACTTGGTCTTATCCTAACTGAGGAATCGAATTTTCACAACTCCTAAAACAACCTGACCCTCATTTTCACCCATTCCCATTTGGACAGTCACTGTTTTACTTCATTTTCTTCACTTATAAATACTGGGAGGCAATTGATTGTGGAGGTTAAGGGAGAAGGAAGCCTTTGGCTTCAGATGAGCCTGGATTTATGATCCAGTTCTATCACTTTCTAGTTGTATGGCCTTGTAAATACTACTTTATCTCTGTAAGACTCACTTCCCTCAAGTAAAATGAGATAATATAAAAATGAGGATAATAAGAGTAACTATTTCATTGGCCTGTTGTGAAGAAATAATATGAATAAAGGGCTTGTCACAGGCTTAGCACTCATGGTTATTGTTATTACAATTATTTATGACCATGGGTACTAATGTGGTCACAGAGACTTTACTGATTGCCAATTGGTGTCCAAGGTTTTTCCCACCTGCTTCCTCTCTCAGCCCTTGATATGCCATTCTTCTGTATCCCAACTCCTGGCTTTTTCTCCCCCATGGGAGAATCCATGGAGTCAAGTGTCCAGCCCTGTGGTAAGTGTTAAGGAGAAAAAAAAAGAATTATGGACCATGGCTTTTTGCAAAGAGAAGCCTCGTGCATAGTCTGGAGGAGAATTCTATCATGAGACATATTGAATAACAGTGCAGGACAAGAGCCATTTTAAGGCAACATGTCCCCTGTTTCCTATCTGGATCCCACATGCAAGGCTGGGGCCAGCTGAGCTGGGAGGCTGCAAGTGAAGGGGGCAGGTAGGTGGGAGGAGGGTGCTGGAGACCTGGCCAGCTGGAAGGGTTATTACCCAAACCAGCCTGTGAGAGGACATCAATGTCAGGGCCATAAAGATGGAACCTCAGGGAGACAGTGGTGCTTCTACCAATGGACAAACAAACAATTACCTAGAGCTGTGTGCAAAAGGGTCTCTTGTACAGAGGGGACAAGTATAATCTCAAAAAGTTGGCTGGAGAAGAAAATGGCCTTCCCAATGTATGGTAAGAACAGGGCTTCCATTATCCCATTATATTAAGCATCTGACCAACATGGGAGAAAGAAAAAGACAGTGTATCAACAAGATGGAAGTCAATAGACCTCAAATGTGTCTGGGCATGCATAGCTAGAGAGTTGCTTCTCCTTGTGCATGGGGAAGGCTCATTGGACAAAGATCACTGCAGTCTTCAGCAAAGAGAGTAGAGCAAGAGCATGCAGAGGGGGTTGGACAGGTTTGGAACTGTGCTTAAGTGTGGGGAGGGGAGGTGCTTCAGGCTGTTCATTTTATCGGGAATCAACTCTGGGGATGTTGATATTAACATTTGAAGGGGTCTGGTAGGCTGGACAGCTCCAAACACAGAGTTTAACAGGCAGGAGATGCTTCTGGGCTTAATTTATAACCATGTTTAATGGGTCTGTGTTGGTTTAAGAACACAAGGAATCAAGTTTGTTGGTTTAGCACGGCCCTGGCCTCAAGCCCTGCTGCTGGAAATCCCTTTACTTGGCTTTATTCCTACTGTTTGTGTTTTGAAGACTAGCTGAATTGGATGCCAGGGAGCAGGGTTTATACAAATACACAGAGGTTATTGCTCTTGCCATACTGGAGCTTGAATGTGAGCTTCCCCACGTCCCAACTGCCAGAGAATTAAGTATGTGTGAGAGTGCGCTCACTGCCCTTTGTGAGTGCCTACGCAGCAATGAGATAAAAACCGGAGTGTTAAATTTTATCTGCTAGTACAGTTTAATCCCTTTGGCTTGGCTAAAATGCTGAGAGTTACTCTTTGCTTCTCAGGAGCCCTCCCTTCCCTGTTGATGTTCTTATTGCAGCTTGTGTCCTGTTAAAGAAGCTTGATCTGCCCAATATCTGTTAACAGTAATAGTTTCTGGAATCTTTATAGGCCCAAAAAGAAAAAGGCTATAGCTATGGTTTCAAGTTTTTATTATTATTATTTCTTTTTAGTGACTTGCTTACTCCTATTTCTTTCTAAAAAGGATTGGAGTCTGCTCACAATGAAAACATATGCTGAACATTGTTTCTTTTTTTTTCTTTGCTTTTTTGCTATAATACAGAAACACTTTTATGTTTTTTTTCAAGTTTATGCACAATTTCTTTTAGTAATATTTCTCCATTTGTTTATTTTTTTAAGAGTCTATAATTTAGCTCCTTCTGCAACTGGGTTAAAAACTCTAGTTCAGGGAGTGTCTAGTTCAGGGCTGCAGGGCAGATCTGGCCAGCCACCTGTTTCTGTAAATAAAGTTTTCTTGTACACAATTATGCTTGTTTGTTGACACATTGTCCATTTCTGCTTTCATGCTCCAAGGGAGTGAATGGTTGTGGCAGAAGCCAAAAGGTTGGCAAAGCTAAAAACATTTACTGCCTGGCCCTTTATACAGAAAAAGTTAGTGGACCTCATATTCAAATATAATAATAAAATATTTTACCAAAGTCAATTTATCCTCGTGGGCACTGTGTTGTGGTGCGTGGCATGAACTGATGTTAATGCCCCATAGCGACGTCATTCTGGCCTTTGAGTTCCTGCTTCCCCCAAACACAGTCTCACCAGTTTCTATTCAATCTGCAGAGCTAGGGAGCTCAGTCCTGTCCCTTCATTCCCATCTCCCAACGCACTCACATGAATCAATACAGAAGTCTTGGCTGAAAGTATGGGACAATGGAAATAAAGTAAATAACTCCACACTGAGGGCTAGGTACTTAACCCAGAAAATTCCTCTAGCAATCCCCCTCTCTGTCTCCAGCAGGACACCTCATTGCTCTTTAGGTCTTCACCACATGGCTTGGCTTTGTCTTTTTCTCAAGACTCACCTCATGTTTGAATACCCCTTAACATGGCAAGAGATGTCTCTATACCTTATGAATGTGGTATATTTGCATGTTCTCCAACTGGTATGCACACTATTGGAAAATAACTGTTATGTTAGAGGGAAACATTTTTGTGATGCAGGAGCAAAACTTTCATCCCCAGGCTTCACATTTCCTAGAGAAGGGACAGCAATTAGTGGAATCTAGTGGCCTCTCTCTGCCCCTCACTAGATCATACCCAGGAAAGAAGTATCTTTAATGTTATTGATAAGCTTGGCATAAGGAACTGAACGTAATGCCCATTCCTCTGTCTCTATCTCCTGGGACACTGAACAGAAGCCCACAGTCTGGTCAGTGGAATAAATTTTGCTCAAGGGGAGTGGAAGAATCTGGTGAGAATGTGATTAAAAAAAAAAAAGTGGAATTTGATGAGCAAAATAACCCATGCAAATGGAAGCTTTTCATGGGCCAGGCCGTGTGTTTTAGTGTTTAGTGTCCTCATTAGGAGACACTGAAACAAGGATTTAAAAGAAAGTGGTTTAGCTGGGAGGAAAGCCCAGGAATCAGCAGAAAAGAGTAAGGAAATGAATGCAGCCAATGAAAGAAGCTTTATCAAGCCAGCCACCGCTGAGGGAAACTAAAGCTTAATTCTGCAGGGAAGCACTGGGAAAAGGTGTTGAAAATGCATCTCAGAGTTAACCCACAAGAAGGATAAGGGAGCTCTGGTGTTTATACACAGACTCAGTCACTGATTGAGGGCTACTTCTGAAGGGTGTTCCTTCTGGCATTTCCAGCCTGCCCACCGGAAGTGTGTGTGTTTGTGGTGAAGCCCTCAGGCAAAGAAACTAGGGGGTGAATTAGGTATCTTGCTCCTAGATATCTGTGCCTTAACTTTACTGAAGGTCTTAAAGGTTGAGAGGATAAAATTCTGAGCTTTGGCAGGATTTGGGTTCTTCTAATCTAATTTCACACCTGTCTATCAGATGCGGCTATTTTCAGAGCCCACAGGTCCTGGCCCATTCCTAAGGGCCCTCCTGTGACCTGCCTAGGGTGACCTGTCTGCTTACCACCAGCTGCCTCCGCCAGCCACGGGCCGGATTCCCATGGTTTCCACCACCAGAATCTCCATCTCCCAGCTCCATATGAAATGGTGTTTCTTTAGATTACGGATTCTACTAGGAGAGCACTGAGGCTGGGAAGAGCAGAAAATAGGAGCTATTAATTGATTGGCGCAGTGCTCCTAGATTTCTGGGGAGAAATTGAGGCTGTTTACTCCATCAAGATTTAACAGTTGGAATTGATGACAGAAGGGCCTGCAGGCTCAGAGAGAGGAAAAGTGAGAGTGAGATACCCCCAGCCCCCACCAGAGTACTGGTGCTGGAAAGCAGCTTTGATCAGATATGAGAAATGGAGGGAAATTGAGGACAAGGTAAGGAAAGTGAATGAGGCACAACAGAACCACAGAACCTGTGGTAAAAGTAACAAAAAGGGGAGCGGGCCATGGTGGCTCAGTGGCAGAATTCATGCCTGCCATGCTGGAGACCCGGGTTCGATTCTCAGTGCCTGCCCATGCAAAAAACAAAAGTAACAAAAAAGAAGTTCCCAAGTCCTAGGGGAGAACTAATAGAATGAGGAAGAAAGTGTGCTGAGGGAAGGGAGAAAAAGAAATGAAATGCAGCTATATAATATTGACCAAGCTGTATTGTCCCATAAAATATAGGACCAAACTATCTTGTCATGTGGCTTCAAAAAGAGAACTGTTCCAGAGAGGCCTCATTTAGTTCCAAGTAACAGAAATACAACTTGGAATAGTTTGAACATTTTGCTACTCAGAGAGTGGTCCGTGGCCCAGCAGCCTCCCCCTTCCCTGGGAGTGTGTTAGAAATGCAGAATCTCAGGCTACAGCATCAGAATCCAGATTTTAACATGATCCCTGGGTATTTGTGAGCACAGTAGAGTTTGAGAAGCCCTGTATTAAATACAAATATTATGGGGTGTCTCATGGACTAAGAACAGGGACAAACTGGAACTAGCAAACTTCAGTACTATTAAGATGGTCTGTCTGTTGCCTCTGCTCCTATTTGTACATTTGCTTCATTTCTCCTTCCCTCCCTCCCTCCCTTCCTCCTACTTTCTTTCCCTCCCCATTCCTCTCCCTTTTCCTTTCTCCCTCTCTCTCTCATTCTTTCTCTCCAGGCTAAATTTGTCTGCTTCATAGGGTCGTATGCAGAAAACAAAGTTGGTGAGAGCTCAAATCACTTGCAAAGAGTTTAATTAATTATTAACAAAATTACTGGGGAATATGCTGATTGGTCAGATGTCCTCCCTGGGGCCAATCAGTGGGGGAAGGGGTGGAATCCTCCTGTAGACACCTGGCAGCTCCCACTGTAGCCACATAGCCAGAGTTGGGAAATTGCGCTGGCTGGATCCTCCAACAGCTGTCCTCTTTCTCCACCACAAATCTCCTCCTCCGAAAGACACCAGTATTGCTGCATCTGACAGGTAACGACTTTAAAGACAGCTGCTCAGGCTCTTATTTGACTAAGACGTTGAGCAATGTCTCCTTTGGCCTGGGCCTAAAGGAGAGTAGTCACAGGGCCTTTGGGAGGATCTCTCAATGAAATAAAGAGATCCTCTTTTCTGAATCTCTTTATTATTTACCAATCACTCTTTACTGAAGTTAAAAGTCTTTCAAGTGCCAAAGCTGCTGCAGAATCAGCCCTGTCCTCCTCCTGAGGGAAGACTATCCTTTCAGCATTTGTCATGGGTCCTCAAAAAGCCAGTTGATTATGAATTAGCTGAATAGTTCAGGAATTATTAAAAACTGCATTTCTTTCTTGGTGCCTGCCCATGCCAAAAAAAAAAAAAAAAGAACTGCATTTTTCAAAAATGAATCTGGTCTGTTTGGACTGAGCTTGCAAATTATCATCTGGTGAAGGGTGATAATGTGTTTGGTGAAGTGACCAAACACCCCATACCTGCGGAAAGAACAACCACATCAGCGAAGAGCCTCCCAAGAGTTAAACGATACTAAGCACATACTTCTATGTCCAGAGAGCACATTTCATGGATAAAAGGTTGAGTCTGGCACTGGGGTAGGAGATTGGAGGGACTGTTATTAACACAGACATAGCAAAAGTTTCCAGGATCCTGGAAACAAATTCTTCTGAAATATACTCAAATCCAGGTGTTTGAATGATCAAGGAAGGACTTATAGGTGCTTTTAGCTTTGCAATTTTAAAGGAACATTTAAAGAACAAGCAATAAATAGTGCACCTAATATGTAGAATTGTGACCATTGAGGCAGCCTGTTAACATAGCTGCCTTTGACCTTATTTGGTAACTGGTCACACACCCCTTGGTGTCCAGCTGGCTTTTTCATGAGCTTTCAGTTGAAAATGGAACTCCCCTCAAGGTAAGCACAATAAATTTACCTCTAAGTCAAGTTATGGTGCAGTGACGTCACCATCAAGGACCTGGACAATTTTTTTATGTCTATGGAAGTTTGGTACTCTGAGTTTGCCAGTGGGACCTGTGGCATCAAGATCAAAGAGGAAATAGATCGGAGCCCCTCCTGTTTTGTTTTTTTGCATGGGCAGGCACCAGGAATCGAACCCAAGTCTACGGCATGGCAGGCGAGAATGCTGCCTGCTAAGCCACAATGGCCTGTCTCATGGCATATGCTTTTGCTGTTGTGAAATAGCCTAAGGAGTGTTGGACTCTAGACTGCTGGCTGAATACTTCTCTTCATATCCCCTCAGTGGGATACCATTGGCTTAAAACCAATGGCTAACTTGGTGGGGATGATGATAAAATTCGCTCTTAAAAACCAAACAATAAAGCCCAATCATAAAAATCAAATGGGCAAGCAAAGATCAAATTTTTGGAAATCAGATCTCTGAATTGCCAATTTTCTCTACTTTTAATTTGATCACTACAGATAAAATCAAAGCTGAATCCATAGAGAAGAAGGAATTTGAACACTTGGCTGCACTACAATAAGGAGGTTGAATTTCTTTTAGAACTAAATGGAGACATCTGCTTTGTTTAAATTAAGGGTCTGTAAGTACCAGCCAGGGACCGAGTTGACAACCATTTCTATAATAAAGTAATAAATCACAGGGATGGTTAAGGAAGCAAGAAACACCACATTTTTGCTTTGTTCAACCAATTAAGCAATGAGCCATCTGGGTCCTTTTGTTAATTACTGTCAAATACAACTTACACAATGGAATTCAGCCTTTTATTTAATTATATTAATTTATCCCAGCAACTTCAAACACCCACAATGCCAATAATAAAGTTCATTTTAAAAAAAATAGAGGTTTTGTTTAATTTTTATTCTCCGGTCATTAATACCCTCGACAAGGTTGTCATCTGAGAATTTTTAGCTTTATCTCAGCCTCAGGATGTTACAGGAATTTGTTTTTAATATAGACAGGTCTGAAGCAAGAAGATGGCAGCTAAAATCTCTTCTCTAGAAGGGATGACGAGTCTCTGCAGTGCAGCATTGTCCCATAGAACTGTTCATTCCCTCTGTACTCTCCAATGCAGTAGTCATTAGCCTTGCCTGGTGTGTTAGTTAGATTCAGTTGTCAACTTGGCCAGGTGAGCATACCTAGTCTTGTTGCTGCTGACATTAGCCAATGGTACGTGAACCTCATCTGTTGCTAATTACATCTGCAGTCGGCTAGGAGGCATGTCTTCTGCAATGAGTGACGTTTGACTTAATTGGCTGGTGCTTAAATGAGAGAGCGCAATGTTGCACAGCCTAAGCAGCTCAGCATTCCTCACCTCAGCACTCGCAGCTCAGCCCAGGCCTTTGGAGATGCAGAAAGAAGTCACCCCAGGGAAAGTTGTTGGAACCCAGGGGCCTGGAGAGAAGACCAGCAGAGACCATCCTGTGCCTTCCATGTAAGAAAGAACCTCAATGGAAAGTTAGCTGCCTTTCCTCTGAAGAACCAACAAAATAAATCCCCTTTTATTAAAAGCCAATCCGTCTCTGGTGTGTTGCATTCCGGCAGCTAGCAAACTAGAACACCTGGCCACTGAGCACTTTAAATGTGACCAGAGCAACCAAGGAACTGAGTTGTTAATTTTCTTTAGTTTTAATGAATTTAAATTTAAATAGTCAGATTTGGCTGGTGGCTACTGTATTGGACAGCATATGTCTAGAATGCATTCTGAGGAAGGAAAAGCATTAGGTCATTGACTTAAGCAGGTGGAAAAGGGATGTATAATTAAGATGAGTATTGTTCAGAAATACACTTCCTATTTAGTTCTTCTCATTTGAAACATACTGTCCGCTGAGAGAGCTCAGAGGAATCAGTATCTTTGAGGGGAGGGTTTAAAGCTAACCATGTGGACAGCATATCCATCTGGGGAAGAAATGGGTATGAATGGTGCTTTCTTCATAGCAGAACAAACCCTACTCAACAGCTCTTATGGCTGAGCTAGGTAGGCAAGGTCACTGCAAGGAGAGTGGTCAGCTCTTCTTAGCATTGGCCCTGGTCTCCTTGAGGTGCCAGACACACCAGTGACATACCTTTCCTTCCCACACTTGTGAATGTTCAAACTGTGGCCACATTTAGGGAACTCAGGCAGCACCTATTGTCTCAGAGATGGTTCCATCACTCCCTCATGAACCTTAACACCCAATTCTGTTTCCTTGAATAGGAATTTTGCCTCAGACTCAGTCATTTCCCTCTCAGGGAGGTGTGCTACTTTGCAAAGTTTGCTGTTTCTGATCCAGTCAATGTAAACCCTGTTAGCAGGGCAACAGAATAATTTCTCAATTGAAACATCTTTGTCAATGGGCATGCTCAGTCTGGGCTGATCCTTCCAATACCAAGGTTTAAAGAGAAATACATTGCAAGGGAATCAGGCTACTGTTCTGAACTAGAGAAGTGTTGGGATAAGGAGGACAGAGGTAGAAAGTTCCGAGGAAATTCTCATTAAGACAACCATGTTTTGTTCCAGCTCTAGTGACTCTTTTCAGCTGCTTGGCTGAGTTAGATAACTTGGCCAATGGTCTCTTTCATCTTCTTTCCAACTCTACCTTTCCTTCTTCTGCACTGTAGCTTGATCGATGTGCATGGAATTTGTGCTAATAAGCCTAGTTCAAAGGATTTGGTATGTCTGGCTATTATACCCTGTTTATACTCTAATTTTCATGGTTGACCAAATAGACAATCCAAGGTAAGGCCATTTTAAGACCAAGAAATGGATCCTTTGGATCTATGTTTCTGGAGGTGCTGCTAGAGATGTCCAGGCTTCTTTCCCTAGGCAGAAGTGACAGCAGTTATTAAATTCTCAATGGAAAAATGCAAAGACCCTTCTGGACTATGTGAGGATTCTCTCCCAGTAGTGAAGACAAGATAACAAATCTTTAAAAATTTTTTTTCTTTTCCAACAGCCAGTCACCTATGAAATAAGGTGTGAGAAGGAAAGACTTTCTATATTCTTTCATGGAGCTTTCTTCTTTTCTATCACCAGGAACACAAACATGCAATAAAAAGGTCTGCTTCATGAAATACACATGCTCTTTTAGCTCCCTTGGGGCTGACCTACAATGCCAAAATTCTCTTTTTCTTTTGACATGGCCATTCATCGTTCATCCACAGGGGTGACTTGGTCAAATCGCCACAGCTGGCTGGCTTTTCCATCACATTGGCGCAAGTATATGTCTTTATTGTTTTCCTGCACCACAGCTTCCATGCATTTCCCAGAAAGGAAGTGGACAATCATTCCATTCTGGAAAGAAAGAAACCAGTCTCTGTAACCATTCAGCACAGAAGGATATTTCTAAGATATGTGCTAATGATAAAGAGAATAACAGAGGTATTATGAACTGGTAAGGAACTGTAGTATTTTGATTAATATAAAAGGCAGTTTTTATATTAACTAGTTCCATCTCCCATCCCATATTATCGACAGTCCTTTCCAACATGAAAAATAATGCGCACAGCCCAAATACCCCTAAAGAGTGGGAGAAAGACAAAGAGAAGGTGGAGTTATAACAGAGAAGATAGGATTTAACAAAGAAATATGACTGCTGAATCATTATATTGATATTTCTTTTAGTCTCCAGTGTCCTGGAGCAGCTAGGAGTAAAAACCTAAAATGGTGGAACTGTAACACATATCAAACTCTGAAATTTGTTCTATAACTAATTGCGGCAGTGTGGCTTGAAATTTGTTGCTTTTTTTTGTATATATGTTATTTTTTACAATAAAAAAAAAGGTAGTTTAGGTAACCCTACAATTTAGATGTCCTTTAGAGCCTTGGGTTCATTGGTCTGGTTGTCTTTATTGTAGTCGAATAAGTGTGCCATTTCTTAGAGCGTTCTGGTTAGCTAAATGCCAGTATGCAGAGCATGTTCAGCCTGTACACTGAATTTATGACTTCCATTGTTATCACTGCACTTACACTTTCAAAAGAGTTTTGAAATTTCAGCTCTACCCTCTAGAATTCCTGCAATTTATTCCTGCTGCCACCAAAACAAAGCAGAGAGCAAGACGTCAAGGGCACTCTGAAGGTCAAAGCCAGCCACGTTTGAACGTCTACGGCTATTCCATGCTCAAACCCCCCAGATCTAAAATTAAATCTCATTTTTTACAAAAATACTTGGTTTCCTTAGAAAAGCTAAACGACCTTAATCAGAATGCTGATACCATCACATGTAGCTAAAAGACTAAATGCCTGAAATATGCTGGCTGCATCTTATTCATTAATATTTTACTTATTATTTTTTTATTATTTATTTATTTTTTGATGTGGGCAGGCTCCGGGATTCGACCCCAGGTCTCTGGCATGGCAGGCGAGAACTGTGCCACTGAGCCACCATTGCCCACCCGTTACCTATTATTTTTAAACACTGTTTCTAAAATATGTCTTATTCACAGGATTTGCTTGGTACGTCCCTAAATGAATGAATATCCCGGATATTAACTTGGTTTCCAAGTCTTCTCTGAGCATGTGCGAGCTCTCTGAGTACTGAGTTTGCTTGTCATCAAAGCTCCAAGAGAGCTTTTTTTCTCAACTGCCTGCTGTGAGTTCAGTTTAAGTTATCAGTTAGGCCACCGCCCTCAAGGAGAAGTTGAAGAAAAAACAATTTTGTTAACGTGTATATTTATTTGCTTTTTTTTTTTTTTTGGCACATTTACACCTCAATTTATTT
>PVIY010053127.1:0-14847 GCA_004026745.1 Myrmecophaga tridactyla | reverse complement strand
TTCTGAGGTCTTTCCTGGGCATGCTTACGGCCGTCTGCACATTTGAAGTCATTTACAATATCTCCAAGTATTTATTGGAGCTATTCAAAGTCCCCTATGGTTGTCTAGTCCCCCAGAATTTCCTTTTAAATGTCTGGTGACGCTCTTGTTTACCCCAACTGAAATCTCAGGTGTGGGCAGCTGAGATACTGCCAGCAGGTTGATATTTCCGTGTTACTCAGGTGAAATGGCTTCTTCCTTCACTGAGCTGAGCATTGTGTCCAAACAAATAGCCGTGACACTGTGAGAACAGAGATTTTTCAGAGAGCTGCAACTTCAGACAAATCATTGACTGTGCTTTTAAGAGACCTTCAAGGGATGTCAATTTTCTCAGCTTGCGAAACCTCCAGATTTCACAGCTACTATACTGGGCTCAGAGGGAGAATGGGGAGCCCCATGTTAAGACATCGCAGACCCTTCTATCTTTTTAAGGTTTAGTAGTGCCTTTTGGACAGATGATTTTTTTTAACTTTTTTTTTATTGTGAAATAAATACGAAAAAGCAATAAATTTCAATGTACATTTTAACAAGTAATTATTGAACAGATTTTACAGTTTGGTATGGATTACAGTTCCACAATTTCAGGTTTTTCCTTCTAGAGCCTCCAAGACACTGGAGACCGACAGAAATGTCAATATATTAATTCAGCAGTCATACTCATTTGTTAAATCCTATCTTCTCTGTTATACTTCTTCTCTTTAAATAACATATATACCTAAAAGCAATACATTTCGAAGTACATTGCAACAAATAGTTGTAGAACAGATTTCACAGTTTGGTACAAGTTACAATTCCACAACATTAGGTTTTTATTTCTAGCTGTTCAAAGGTACTGGAGGCTAAAGGAAATATCAGTAAAATGATTCAGCACTAATTTGTTGTTCTAGTTTGCTAGCTGCTGGAATGTAATATACCAGAAACGGAATGGCTTTTATAAGGGGGAATTTAATAAGTTGCTAGTTTACAGTTCTAAGGCCAAGAAAATGTCCCAATTGAAACAAGTCTATAGAAATGTCCAATTTAAGGCATCTGGGGAAAGATACCTTGGTTCAAGAAGGCCAATGAGGTTCAGGGTGTCTCTCTCAGCTGGAAGGGCACATGGAGAACATGGCGGTGTCTGCTGGCTTTCACGTGGCTCTACCAGAAGGACTCTCTCCAAAATGTTTCCTCTTTTAAAGGATTCCAGCAAGCAACTCCACCTTCAGCTGGTGGAGACACACCTCCATGGAAATCATCTAATCAAAAGTTACCACACACAATTAGGTGGGTCACATCTTCATGGAAACAATCAAAATGCTCCCATCCAGCAATATTTAATGAGTATCAAAGGGCACGGCTTTTCTGGAGTCCACCACAGATTCAGGCCAGCACATTTGTTAAACCCAACTTTCTCTGTATAACTCCACCATCACCTCTGATCTTTCTCACACTCTGTAGGGGTATCTGGGCTATGTCCATTCTAACTTTTTTTATTGTACAGTATAACATATACACAAAGCAAATAAATAAAAAAAAAACAATAGTTTTCAAAGCACTCTTCAAAAAATGGTTACAAGATAGATCCCAGAGTTTGTCATGGGATACCATATGATTCTCTCATATGTTTCCTTCTAGTTGCTCCAGAATATAGGTGGCTAGAGGGCTTAAATACATTTTTATCATCACAACTGACTTTTTTTCCTTCTTTTTTTGTGAACAATAACATATATACAAAAAAGCTATAAATTTCAAAGCAAAGCACCACAATCAGTTGTAGAACATATTTCAGACTATGACCTGGGCTACAATTTCACAATTTTATGTTTTTACTTCTGGCTGCTGTAAAATACTGAAGACTAAAAGAGACATCAATTTAATGATTCAGCATTCATATTCATTTGTTAAGTCCTATCTTCTATGTATAATTCCACCATCACTTTTGATTTTTCCATACCTCTCTTTGGGGTTGTTTGGGCTATGGCAATTCTAAATTTTTGATATTGGAAGGGTCTGTTACTAATATGGGGTAGGGAGATGGAACTATCTGATGTTCTGGAGAGGCTGGGTTAGGTTTCAGGACTTATCTGGACCTGGGACCCATCTGGATGTTGTAGGTTTCTGGAAAGTTACTCTAGTGCAGGGAACCCTTGTAGCATCTTATATATGGCCCTAGGTGTTCTTTAGGATTGGCTGGAATGGTCCTGGTTGGGGGTTGGCAGGTTATGATAGGTAGCAAGGTCTACTGAAGCTTGTGTAAGAAGCAACCTCCAGAGTAGCCTCTTGAACTCTCTCCGCCACTGATACTTTATTAATTACACTTCTTTTCCCCCTTTTGGTCAAGATGTAATTGTTGATCCCACGGTGCCAGGTCTGGATTCATCCCTGGGAGTCTTCTCCCATGTTGCCAGGGAGACTTTCATCCCTGGATGCCATTGGACAGATGATTTTTAACTCATGCGATGGCTTTGGATAATTTCTGGTGTTCTGAAATGATTAAGTTTAGTTGTTTTTGCTAGTGTTTTCCTTTTGAGTTTATGGAGTTCTTCAATCTGTCATTCCAGAAGTCAGTCTCCTAGCATTAACCTTCATAATTATTCCATTTTTAAAATTCTTCTTGCTCAGCGCTTTTCAAAAACAAAACTCAACACTGTTTACAGAAAACAATATAATCCAGACATTTTAGAACACATTACATGTGATGTTCACCATACAGATTTCCTAGGCATGCGAAGAAGCAAAAAAAGAAAAAAAGATTTTCTGGTTTGATTTTCTTGTGTTGAATCATCCTTGCATTTCTGGAATAAATCCCACTTGGTTGTGGTACATAATTCTGTTAATGTGTTGCAGGATTCGATTTGCTAGTATTTTGTTGAGATTCTTCATCTATGTTCATTAGGGAAATCGCCCTGTAGTTTTCCTTTCTTATAGCATCTTTACCTGGTTTTGTTATTAAGGTGATGTTAGCTTCATAAAATGAGTTAGGTAGTATTCCTTTTTCCTCAATTTGTTGGAAAAGTTTGAGCAAGACTGGTGTTAGTTCTTTTTTGGAAAGTTTGATACAATTCCCCTGTGAAGCTATGTGGCCCTGGGCTGTTCTTTGTAGGAAGATTTTTAATGACTGATTGAATCTCTTTACTTGTGATTGGTTTGTTGAGATTGTCTATTTCTTCTTCAGTCAGTGTAGCTTGTCCTTGTGTTTCCAGGAATTTATCCATTTCATTTCATCTAAGTTGTCTAGTTCGTTAGCATAGAGTTGTTCATAGTATCCTCTTATGATTTTTTTTTTTATTTCTTTAGGGTCTGTGATATGAACCCCCTTTCATTTCTGATTTTGTGTATTTGCATCCTCTCTCTTTTTTTTCTTTGTCAACTTGCTAGTGATCCACCAATTTTGTTGATTTTTTCTATTGTTCCTTTATTCTCCCATTCATTTACCTCTGCTTTAATCTTTGCTATTTCTCTTCTTCTATTTGCTTTGGGGTTATTTGCTGTTCTTTCTCAAGTTCTTTCAGGTGAGTAGTTAAGTCCTCGAATTTTGCTCTTTCTTCCGTTTTTTTTTTTTCATGGGCAGGCACTGGCAATCAGGCTTCCTTTTTAATATAGGTATTTGGACGATAAATTTCCCTCTCAGCACAGCCTTTGCCACATCCCATAAGTTCTGACATGTTGTATTTTCATTTTCACTTGTGTCCGGATAGTTAATGCTTTCCCTAGCAATTTCTTCTTTGACCCACTCGATGTTTAAGAGTGTGTTATTTAATCTTCATATATTTGTGAAAGTTCTCATTCTTTGGCGGTTATTGATTTTCAGCTTCATTCCATTGTGATCAGAGAAAGCTCTTTGAATAATTTCAAGGTTTTAAAATTTATAAAGACCTGTTTTGTGCCCTAGCATATGACCTATTTTGGAAAATGTTCCATGAGCACTAGAGAAGAATGTATATCCTGGTGTTTTGAGGTGTAATGACCTGTACATATCTGTTAGGTCTAATTCATTTATCAAATTGTTTAAGTTCTCTATTTCCTTGCTGATCCTCTCTCTGTCTGTTCTATATATGGAGGAGAATGGTGTATTGAAGTCTCCTGCTATTATTGTTGAAACATCTATCGCTCCCTTCACTTTTGCCAGTGGTTGCCTCATGTACTTTGGCACTCCTTGATTGGGAGCATAAATAATTATGATTGTTATTTCTTTTTGGTGAACTGTCCCTTTTATTAATATATAATATCCTTCTTTGTCTCTTATGATGTCTTTACATTTAAAGTCTATTTTGTCTGATATTAGTATAGCTACTCCTGCTTTATTTTGGTTACAGCTTGCATGGAACATCTTTCTCCATCCTTTCACTTTCAATCCTCCTCTATCCTTGTGTCTAAGATAAGTTTACCTATAAACTTGTAACTTATTAAATTCCCCTTTTTAAAAGCCATTCCAGCTCTGGTGTATCACATTCTGGCAGGTAAAAAAAACCAGATTCTGGGTCATCTCAAGATATTCACATTAATGTGATTTTCCACTTACATGTCATAGATGATATTTCAATTAGCATTGAGTGATTTATCATATAGAAAGTTAGCTGCTTCTTGATAAACTTCATATAGCCTAAATTATTCCTATATCTAATAAAATGTAATAGAGATTTTAGTAATTGGAGTGAATTTTTTTTTAACAAAAGAGGCAGGGGAAACTTACATTTCTTATATATTTTTGAATTTATCCTCCAAAAATATGAGGGGATTTCTAGTTGCTCAGACGTGATACTGCTTTCTTTATTGACTTTCCACCTTTTGGCAAATAGAACTGTTAGCTCTAGAATAACTGCACACATTATGACTTACCAAGTTCTTTCCAGGCTTTCTCTCTAGTATTATAGCACAAATTCCGGAAGTGATAAACTGGAAAGAAAAGTCACATTTATTAATACTCATTCATTGTGTTTATATATAAACTCAAAGAATATGAGAAATCGCAAATGCTATAACATGAAGAAACTCATCCAAGTTCTTTAGTGGGACCACTGAGAAAATCATCCAGAGAGTAATTCAAGGGTTCTCTATTGTAGAAGTGGAGGAGACCATAAAATCCCTCCTCAAAAATGTAACCCATGTATTGGAAATGGAATCGAGGGGCACCTTGCAGTGACTTTATAGGTTAAACAGAGTATCAAATTTCACTTGCTTTTTTTTTTTAACAATCATAATTTATTTAGCTCATCAGGTGAATTTCTAGAAAGTATACATACTTAATGAGTTTTTACCACTAGACAATGTTACAGCTTGATGATGTCACATATAAGCACATTTTCTATAATATTAAAATATCTTAATAGTAAATGCCATTAAGCAAATAAGCTTCAATTTACATATTTAAATATAAGATTCATATGACTTCTATGAGTAGCTTATACTGAGTCTTTCCATCATTTAGTGACATATGTTGGAAAGATGGTAGTTACAGTGTATCTAAAATTTATTTTTCTCATTGGCGTAAATTTTTTGCATGCATGGGAACTTCCCACAGTATTAAAAATGAACTATTCAGTTAGCAATAAGGGGGAAGGAAAGTTCTTTCCCCAGCAAAATGGAGCCTCTAACATGTCAATACTAAATAGCATTTTGGAGTCAGAAGGATCTAAGTTTGAATTCTTTGCATTTTACTTTCTTTGCGATTCAATAAAAATTACTTAGCATATAACTAAGCTTTGCTTCTCTCCTTGGTAAAGTGGGGATGAATATTTCCCTACCTTATTTTACTGTGTCATTGTGGTAATGTTACATATAAAGCGATTTGCAGAATTATTTATGGTTAACTTGGTCCTACCATTTCCATCTAAGGCTGAGAACTAAATTTTCCAGAATTCCTTTCCTTGTATGGTTCCTGGTTACAGTTGGTAAAGGGAAAAACTTGGGCAAGGTTTTGAAGGCAGAGCAGAAACCATTACTCTGAAAACGCCCATAGTGAACAGACATCAGGGGCCTAGTGTTTTTCTCCCTTTCCTCTGTCCTGTTTCCAGAGGCAGAAGTTTCCAGAGGCAACAGTGTCCAGATCGCTCCATTACCTTCCCTTTACAACCCTATAGCCAGGTACCTACAGCCTTCTCGGATTGAATGGTAACTTCCAACTTATCTACCCATGTTGATGCCTAAGTCTAGTGACTCTCTTTATCATTCTCCAACTCCTCTTTCCACTTGTCCTCTTCCCCAGGAACCCATTCTCATACTAATATCCATATTCCCATATAGGGAATTATATAGGAAGTGGCTCTGCTCTCTTAACAAAACCCTGAAGCGAAACAATCACTTTACCACAGGGCCTAAAATATGGAAAAATGGAAGATATTATTGATTTGTATTCGTCTCTGCTATATGCTCCACTTCAACATCTCTTACTTGGGATCCTTTTTAGATCTTTTGTCAGAATGAGTGCTTTGTCTCCCTGCTACTTATTTTAGATTTTCAACATATAGCAATAGAAGACTCCATCTCCTCACTGTTCTGGACTCCTTCCACTTGAGGTTCTCATTCTAGAAAAACCTCCCAGAAAATCAAAACATAAAACAAAGTCAACAAAAAGAAAACATTATCCTACTTAGGACATTTTTTTCTCTTTCAATCTCATTCTCTCTTGTACCTTTATTTTGAACTGTAATCCATTAAAGAAATCAAGGGGTATATAAACAACAACGAATTCCAAATAGTTTACAGAGTTAGATCATCAACTCTTTCAATGGGGTTAATTCCCAATTTATGTTAGGGCTCTGAAGGAAGGTTTAGGATGGGAAGACCGGTTAATGGGATGTGGCAGGGCAAAAGGAAAACTTTTGACTTTTAGTATATAACTGTTTTCTAATATTCCCATTTTCTTCATTAGACATTCGTACTCCTCAGGGCATGGCTGGTGATATGCAAGAGACTACTTGGGGGTCACTTTAAACAGGTGGATCAAAGAAGACTTCTTGAAAGAGTAATATGTAATCTAAGGCCATATGACAAGGGTGACCCATTGTCTTGAAGACTGGAGGAAAGTGTTTTCTAGTTTCATTTGCCCAGAAATTCCAGTCCCCTTAACCTACTCCATTTTCTCTTTTCCTTTTTTCTTCTATAGCTTTGTTGTGCTGGTTTGAAAATATGTACCCCAGAAAAGTCATGCTTTAATCCTGATCCAATGTCGTGGGAGCAATACAATTCAATACTATAGGCTGGAAGCTCTTGATTAGATTACCTCTCAGAGATGTGGCACCCCCAATTGTGGGTATTAACTTTGATTAGATGGAGATGTGACTCCACTCATTCCAGTTGGGTCTTGATTAGCTTACTAGAGTCCTTTAAAGGAGAAAATAGTTTGGAGAGGCAGCCAGAAATGATAGAAGCAACAGAGGCCTCAGCGCTGATAAAAACTTCAGAGCAGAGCTGACACAGGGAGAATGGAGACATGGATGTTTGTAGATGCTTGCAGCCCAGCAGATGTTGCCATGAGATGTTAAGCAAGCCAGAGAGTGAAGGGAAGTCAAGAGATGAAAGCCAGCTCTGGAGAAGCAAAGTGAGGAACCTCAACAGGAACAGAAGCTGAAGGCATTGCAGTCCAGGAGAAAGGGACCAGTGTGTCTTCCCAGCTGACAGAGGTGTTCCTGACCCACTGGAATTCCTTGAATTAAGGTAACCTCTTGTTGGTGCCTTAATTTGGACATTTCCATAGGCTTAGAACTGTAAACTTGTGGTCTAGTTTGCTAGCTGCCGGGATGTGATATACCAGAAACAGCATGGCTTTTAAAAAGAGGCATTTATTAAGTTGCAGGTTTATAGTTCTAAAACCGTGAAAATGTCCAAATTAAAGCACCAACAAGAGGTTACCGTCACTCACAAAAGGCCAGTGACGTTCAGGGTTTCTCTCCAAACTGGAAAGGCACGTGGCAAACAAGGGGACATCTGCTAGCTTTCTCTCCAGACTTCTTGTTTCACGAAGCTCCGCTCGGGTAGTTTTCCTTCTTCATTTCCAAAGGTCTCTGGCTGAGTGGGCTTGCATGGTTCTCCTGGTTCTCATGCTTTCCCCAAAATATTTCCTCTTTTAAAGAATTCCAGTAAACTAATCAAGACCCACCTGGATGAGTGGAGTCACATCTCCCTCTAATCAAAGGTTACTACCCACAATTGGGTGTGTTCATCTCTGTGGTGATAATCTAATCAGATTTCGAAACCTACAGTACTGAATAGGGATTAAAAGAAATGGCTGCCTTCACAAGATGGTTCAGGATTAAAACATGGGTTTTCTAGGGCACAAATCCTTTCAAACCAGTACAGCTTGTAATTTATTAAATTCCCCTTTTAAAAAGCCATGCCAGTTCTGGTATACTACATTCCAGCAGCTTGCAAACTAGAACACTTATCCTCTAGAAGCTCCATACAGGTAGTGATCTTTGTTTTATTTGTTATTTTTATTTGTTTTATTTATTATTTATATTTCAGGCACCTAGAAGAGTGTCTGGCACATAGGTCAGCTTCAAGGGTATTCTTATTATAAAGAGATTTAACTGAGGATTTTCTGGGGGAAATGGAAGACAATGGCACATCACCCCCCATACTATCAGACACAGTAAAAGTTTACTTTAGAAATCTTTTTGTGTCCCCCAAATTCTTATTAGACCAACAGAATTCAAAAATTTCATTTTTATTTCCCCACACAAGTTCTGTGTCTCCCTCTATTTCTCCAGCAATTACATTCTCTCTTCTTGCGTGCCCCTTGTGAGTAGCTGAATAATCACCCACCAATTTCTGTGTTACCAAAATACCCCTTGTGCATCTTAGCATTATGCCCACTCTCAAGAAGATGTAAAAGTGGCCCTTTAATAAAGTAGACTCTTCTTATGACAGAATTATACTGATCAGAATCTAATATATATTTTTCATACTGTTATATTTCTTTCAACCAGATATAAGGATGATTTTTTTGAGAGCAGGGGCTGTGCATTCTTTTATTATCCTCTTTTTTTTATTTTTAAGCTTTATCACCCTTATCAAACACCCATCAGAAAGTATATCATAGTGCATCTTATAAGTCAGTTTACAGCAAAACTGAACACGGAATTGTGTTTACAGAAAAAGTGTCCAGCCAAAAGCTATATATGACAGTCAGTTGAAATGCAGAGTTCAGACTTTTTAGATAGATAGGAAAGTGGTAAACAAAAGTTCTTTGCTATTTAGCAAGAAAAAAAGGAAGTTTAAAAGAATTGAATGGAGTTTTTTGTTTTTTTTTTAAAGTGGGGAAATTATTTTGATTTTAATAATGTTCCTAGTCTTCCTTGACTGTATGCCATAACACAGAACCATAAATTTAGGGATTTGAGAAAAAAATCTTGGTATTAACACACATCTATATTAATAGTTCTGCTTAGTAATTAAAAAATCAAACTTACAAACATTAAGACATCACCAGGAACAAAGAACCATAGTGCCAAGAAATGCCAAGACCAATATGTTATTGAAACAACTGGTAGAAATGTTACAACTATTCACTAGGTATTTTTAATGTTCTTGTAGTTATGAGGTGAAGGTAAAACCAACAGGAGAGATACTTCTGGTTTAAGTGATCTCTCACATTTCTTTTGAACCACACATTCTTAACAAAACATAGCTATTAAATGTTACTGAGGAAAATAGTAGGGTTTTAATATTCACAATCAACCCCCTCCAGTGCTGATATAGGAGACCATAAACCATTAACATTTATTGATTATAACTGGAAGTCTGTGCATCTTAATGTTCTATCTTTAGCACACTCTTTGGCTGAGAAGTAGTCATTAAATACTGCGAATAAAATAATAAATAGCAATCAGGGATTAGATTATTTACTCACAAATACGGCTGACCAGTGTGGGTATCCTGTTAATACTGTAAGAGGAAGATAGTCATTTTGAAATGCTATGATTTGTGTGATTAATAAATATGTCCAAATCACTGCCAAGCTGTGATGAAGCACACCAACCATTATTTGTATGGCCTGGAAGAAAAGAACACCATCATCAATTACTCACTAATATTTTCTTTGAAAGGAACACGCATCAAGAAAAAGCCATGGAGGAGAAGGAAGTGATAATCTAACAGAGCTTTGGGATTCTCAACATTGAACTCAGATAAGGAACAGTTTGCGAATATAATGACTATTTACAAATATAATAAAAGTGTACTAGGGGCCCGTTTATCTGTTTAGTTCAAGAGGTCATACTGCATGAGCTCTGGAGCCTTGAAAGTATTGCTCTCCATCAAAGGTTCATGAGTCCTTGTGTGGTCAACAATCCTTCCCTGCAGATGCAGCTCTTCCTTTCTACAGGAAAGGGGACTCTGTGTTTCTGACCCTACCTGCCCTTCTCTCATTCTCCTGTACTTGGGATTTGGACTTGGATTCCTTTTGTTCTGCCTACCCCTAGGTCCATAGGAAACTACGGCTTGTATCTTTGTGCTGAGCACCTTATATAAAAAAGAGTAGAAGAAGGATAGTGAACCCTCAGGATCCTTGGCTTTCTGTAACTCTTCACAGGGACCTTGTCTCATTTGGGGTCTCAGATGATTTCTGTCCAGTGAAGTCACTTTATGAGAAATTCTGGGTCATAGGAGAGGAAAATTCTAAGCTTGTTATTTAGACCCTTCTAAAATCTCATTGTAGAGCCTTACAGTTGATTTTGAATGGGTGCTTTTCAGATGTACCTCCTTCTGCAGTGAGCTATAGCTAAATGCTTCACCCTTCAGACCCCCATTTGCTCCCCACACCCAGCTCCAAAGGGGGTAAACAAAGAAGATAAACCTGAAAAAGCAGAAGACGTATTGGAGATCAGAGCCTAGCATCTCTTGCCTTACAACAATCTGTTTTTCCACACTGCCTGGGGACTCTGACATCCTTTTACTCACAGATCCTCTTAAACAGGACAAATTTAGCTTGAATTTTATGGTGGGCTTTTGTTCTGGTATGAAGTGGCTCCTTGACAGAAGTAGTCTTCTCCCTTGGAGATTACTTTGACTATCAATCAACACTAAACCATGCATTTTTGTTGTACTTCTGACAACAAAAGGAGAAGGCAAGGGGGATTTGGGTGATGGGACTTTGCCCACTATTACCACGTTTCTTGCTGGGCCTGGGACCCACTGACGTACATTGAAGATTAAATTTAGTGAGGGATGCAGGAGCTTAAAAGAAATTCAAAATAATTATAGATTCACAGCAGTTTGCAAAAACAGTACAGAGAGGTCCTGGGTACCTGAACCCAATTTCTCTCACTGGTTACATCTTACATAATTAGAGTACATATTAGACCTTGGAATAATGTAAGAATATACAGTTCTGCACCATTTGTGTAGTAACCACCAAAATCTGGGAGAATTCTCTTTTAGGAGTTTTAAAATGATAAATTCAACTTCCTTATTAGTTACATAGCTATTCAAACAATCTATTTCATATTGGGCAACTTGTGGTAGTTTGTGCTTTTTTGGAAAAATTGGCCTATTTCATTTAATTGTCAAATTTGTGTGTGTCGAGTTGTTCATTGAAATCTGCAAGGTGTGTAGTGAAAGCTGCTGCTTCATTTCTGATAGTTTGTGTCTTCTCTCTCTATTTTTTTCAGTCTTGCTAGAGGTTTGTCAATTTTAATGATCTTTTCAAAAAATCAACTTTTTGTGTCATCAATTTTCTCAATTTTATTGATTTCTGCTCTAATATTTATCTCCTCCTTCTGTTTGCTTTTGATTTATTTTGCTCTTCTTTTTCACCTTTCTTAAGGTGGGAGTTTATTTATTTGACAGTTTTCTTGTTTTCTAGTGTAAGCATCTAGTGCTATCAATTTGGTATATTATATTTCCATTATCATTCAATTGATAGAATTTTTAAAAATTTCTATTGAGTCTTCCCTTATGACTCATGAACTATTTAAAAGACTGTTAGTTTTTAAGTATTTGGAACTTTGTTATCTTTCACATTGATTTCTAGTTTGGTTTCTTTTTGGTCAGAGACCATATACTATATGATTTTAAATATTTTCTGAGGTTTATTTTATGGCCCAGGATGTGGTCTATTTGGTTAATGTTCCACGGGCACTTGAAAAGAATATGTATTCTGCTGTTGTTGAGTGTTCTATAAATGCTGGTTGGTGGTATTGTTGATTTCTTCTACATGTTTGTTGACTTTTTGCGTATATAAAAAAAGCACATGGGAGTGCAAGGGTAGTTCAGTGGTAGAATTCTCGCCTGCCATGCGGGAGACCCAGTTCGATTTCCAGCCTGTGCACTTTTCCCCAAAACAAAACAACCAAAAAACGAAACAAACAAAAAACCAACCAACCGAAAATTCAACAGATGGTACTGCAATAACAGGATACTCACATGGAAAAAGAATGACATGTGACCCGGCCATACAGCATACAAAAAACAAACAAACAAGCAAGCAGAAAAAAAAAATCACAAAAACCTATTTTTCAATTTTTGAGAGACAGGTGTTGAAGTCTCCAATGATGATTTCAGATTTGCTGCTTTTGCTTTCAGTTCTAACAGTTTTTGCCTTATATGGTATGCAGCTTTGTTGTTTTGTGCATACACACTGACGATCACTACACCTTCTTGGTATATTGACCTTTTACCATTTTTACCATATCTAATGTCTCTCTGTTCCAGGGAATTTTCTTTGCATTAAAGTCTACTTTATCTGCTGTCAACATAGCTATTCCTACTGGCTTTTGATTAATGTTTGCATGATATATCTTTTTCCATTCTTTTACCTTCAGACTACTTATATCATTATATTTTAAATGAGTTTCTTACATTTAGCATGTAGTTCAGTCATAAAAAAAAAGAAAACTATCCACTCGTCAATTCCTGTCTTTTAATGAGTGTGTTTCCATCATCTGGTGTAATTATTAATATGATGGGGCTTAACTCTGCTTTTTTGTCTTCCTGTTTATTCCCTCTGCTTTTTACCACACCCAGACCATGTTATAATAGTTTGCTTTAACTGTCAAACATAATTTTAAAAACTTAAGATGAGAAGGAAAGTCTATTTAGCCATATTTTTACTCTTTCTATCATTCTTTCTTCCTGATATTCCAAGATAATATCTTTTATCATTTACTTTTTGTTGCTAGAACTTCTTAGCCATTCTTTCAGAGTAGGTTTGTTGGTGAACAGATTTTCTCAGTTTTTCTTCATCTGAGAAGGTCTTGATTTCCCTTTCATCCCTGAAGGATATTTTTGCTGGTTATAGAATTCTGGTTTGAAAGTTCGTTTCTTTCAACACTGAAAAATATTGAGCCACTTTATTATGGCCACTAAGGTTTCTGATGAGAAATCCCTGTCATCCCAATTATTTTTCCTCTTTAGATAAGTATTGTTTCTCCATTGCTTTCCAGATTTTTCTTTTCCTTTAGTTTTCAGGTGTTTGATTATGATATGTCTCGGCATGAATTTCTTTGGTCTTGTCTTGTTTGGAGTTCTCTCAACATCTTAAAGCTGCAGAGTTATGCCTATTGTTAGATTTGGGAAAATTTCAGCTTTCACTTCTCTGAATACTTTTTCAGCCCTGCCTTTTATCCTTTTCCTCCAGGTCTCCATTATCATGAATGTTATTTGTTATGACCCCACAACTCCCTGAGTTTCTGTCATCATTATTATTATTTTTAGTTTACTCTCTCTGTTGTTCAAATGGGTAATTTTTATTTTTCTATAGTCAAGTTTACTGAGTCTCTCTTCCATATTCTGCATTCTGATGTTGAACCTAACCAGAGAGTTAAAAATTTTTTATTGTATTTTCCAGTTCTAAAATATCCATTTGGTTCTTTTTTATGCCTTTCATTTATTTGCTGAGACTTTCTATTTGTTCATTTGTTTGAAGCATGTTTGTAATTGCTCA
This sequence comes from Myrmecophaga tridactyla, assembly GCA_004026745.1. Lineage (NCBI taxonomy): Eukaryota > Metazoa > Chordata > Mammalia > Pilosa > Myrmecophagidae > Myrmecophaga > Myrmecophaga tridactyla. The sequence continues at coordinate 947 of PVIY010053127.1, read as the reverse complement.
CTGAAACTTTTTTGGGATGCTTTCAAATCTTTGTCAAATAATTCTAACACATGTGTCATCTTATGTTGGCACCTGTTGATTGTCTTTTCTCATGCAATTGAGATTTACATGATTCTTTGTATGATGAGTGATTATGATTATATAAATTGTATCCGGGACTTTTGGGGCATTGTGGTGTGAGACTCAGGATAGTACTTAAATCTTCTGTTGCAGCTGATCTTCTCTGACATTGTGATGGCAACGGCAAGGGGCATAACACTGTTACTGCCAGGTTGGGGTGGAAGGGTGGATGCCCACTCAGTGTCCACTGATGGTGTGTGTGTGTGTGTGTGTGTGTGTGTGCACTTATTGCTGAGGTGGGCTGGGAATTCAGGGTCTCCACTACGCTTCTACCTGACACCACCCTGGCTGATTGGAAGAGGGTTACCTCATTGCTATTCCACCTGCGGCCTTTACCGACACTGTGGAAGCAGGTGTAGGGGGTCATTATTGCTGGAGGTGTTAGAAGTCCTAACTTCCCACTCAGTTTCCTCTGAGCCCACCCTGGATGCTCAGGTGATGGTGGAATCTAGGCTCCCATGTGGTCTTTGCTTAATGACATGGGAGTGGGGCTACTGTTTTCACTATGGTGTTTGGCTCACGTAAGGTGATTATTGTCTCAATGTCTTGCTAGCTGCCCCTTTCTTGGATCTATGGCTAGAGAGAATAAGATTTTCTTGGGGATTTTTTTTTTTTTTTTTGGTCTGTGCCTGGTAGTATTTCTGGGTTGCAGGCTTCCCCAGCACCCAGTATGAAATATATGAGACAAAAAGAAAATCCAGGAAATTCACCACTGAGCCATTCCTTGGGTTCCGAGTTCCCTAATTTTTCTGCCTCCTTCTCTGTACCTTTCTAAATCTTCTTTTATTTGTCTAGAATTTTCAGCTGCACTTAGTGATGGCAAACTA
>PVIY010053126.1:0-14853 GCA_004026745.1 Myrmecophaga tridactyla | reverse complement strand
CTGCAGACAACTGGAGAATCAATCATAATCTTCTTGGTGCCAAATCAAATTTTCATTTTACAAAGGTTCTAGCCAACTTTTATGGAAAAAGGTTTTAGTTTTGGGAGACCAAAGTGCTGCTTTCCCCAGGGCATCATTAGAAAGAAACCAGAGGGACCTGGGATAGGCTTAGCCCCAGAGTCTGGGGAGGCCACCTGGCTATGCTCCAGTTCCATTAAAATGTTGGGTGGTCCTGGCTTATTAGCCAGCATTGAGTCATGGGGCAGAGAGAGGGACAGAGGCTTGGAGGCCTAACTCTGATGCTCCCACCCTTGTCTGGTGAAGACCATTGTGAATTCAATTAATAATACCATCAAATCCACAAAGGGATCAGCTAGAGGAATCAATAAATTTCAGTCAAACAATTAGGTCTCCCGAAGGCTGGAAAGTCTGCAGCTGTGACGACAGACAAGGAGACAGTGTCAATATTGCATCTCTTGAGCTTGGGCTTCCTCATTTTAAAATTTGAGTTGGGGGAGTAGGATGATGGTAATGAGGTATTTTGAGTCTTTCATTGCTGGCTGAATTGCTGGCCTTTGTGAGGTTTTTATGCAAAGAGCTGGTGCCCACTCAATCATGGGCACACTTTGAAGAATTTTTGTCGCATAGTAAGACATGTAAACACCCCAGACACAGTCAGGACCTCAGCATCCCCTCTGCTCAGAGCACCCTGCTACAACCTGAACACATTCGGGTCTTGGGAGGAGCTGGCTGGACCTCTTTGACTTTGACCTTAACCCCCATTTTGTGGTGCTTTCAGCCATTTATGTTATTTCTGCATTCTCCAACTATCTAGACATTAGACATTTTGAGTGTAATCTTTTACTGAAGCATGGCATATGTAGAAAGTGCCCAAATCATTAAGTTTTGGGCACTTTCATGAATTTTCAGGCTCAAGAAACAGACACTGCCAGAAACTCAGAAGCCACCAATGCTCCTTCCACCCACAGCTCCTGATCACAACCTCTACCACCTAACTCCAGATGGTAGTTTTACCTGTCTTTGTTTTTGTTTTTTACATTTTTTATTGTATAGTATAACATAAATACAAAGCAAAGAAATAAAAAAGGAATAGTTTTCAAAGCACTCATCAACAAGTGGTTATAGGACAGATCCAAGAGTTTCTCATGGGCTACCATATGATCCTCTCATATTTTCCTTCTACCTGCTTCAGAATATAGAAAGGTAGTGGGCTTAAATATTTTTTATCACCACAATGACTTTTTCCCCTTCTTTCTATGAAAAAAGGTATATACAAAAAAGCTATAAATTTCAAAGCACACCACCACAATTATTTGTAGAACATATTTCAGAGTGTGACATGGGTTACAATTTCACAATTTTAGGTTTTTAGTTCTAGCTGCTCTAAAATACTGGAGACTAAAAGAGATATCAATTTAATAATTCAGCATTCGTATTCATTTGTTAAATCCTATCTTCTCTGTATAACTCCACCATCACCTTTGATCTTTCCATCCCTCTCTTGAGGGGTGTTATGGCTATAGCAATTCTAATTTTTTTATATTGGAAAGGTCTGCCACTAATATAGGGTAAGGAGATGGAACTATCTGATGTTCTGGAGAGGCTGGGCCAGGTTTCAGGACTTATCTGGACCAGGGACCCATCTGGAGGTTGTAGGTTTCTGGAAAGTTACTCTAGTACATGAAACCATTGTGTATCCTTATATATTGCCCTAGGTGTTCTTTAGGGTTGACTGGAATGGTCCTGGTTGGGGGTGGTAGGTTATGGTTAATAGTAAGGTCTAACTGAAGCTTGCATAAGTTCAAGCCCCAGAGTAGCCTCTCAGCTCTATTTGAACACTCTCTGCCAGTGATACTTTATTAGTTACACTTCTTTCCCCCCATTTGGTCACATGGTACCAAGTCTGGATTCATCCCTGGGAGTCATCTCCCACGTCACCAGGGAGACTTTCACCCCTGGATGTCTTGATTTATGTAGGGTGGAGGGCAATGATTTCACTTCCAGAGTTGGGCTTAGAGAGACTGAGGCCACATCTGAGCAACAACAGAGGTCCTCCAGAAGTAACTCTTAGGCATGCCTATAGGTAGTCTAAGCTTCTCCATTACCTATATAAGCTTCACAAGTGTAAGGCTCATGATCAAAGGCATGACCTATTGACTTGGGTGTCCCTAAAGTTTGACACAGAATTAGGGGATTCCCTGATGGTAAGGTTTAATAGTTCCATATTCTTTCTCCCCTTCCTCAGGGGACTTTACCAAAACTTTTTGATTATCTGGTTAACATACTGTAGGATGTTTCCAGACATTACAATAATCTATACAGGAATAAAGGATCTTTTTCTTATTCTGTGTTCCCTGTGTTTCAGTTGTTCAAATGAGCTATACTGATAGGTTGAATTAGATTACACACTGCAGAAAATTTCAGTTCCAGATCAAATAAACTTTTCTTGCATTGGTCTCAAAGAGTATGTGTGGTTTACAAATATAGACACTGGCTTCCTTACCCCTGTGTTCTGAGCTACTTTAACCCCAACCTGTTTGGCTTTGTTCTTATCTCCAAATATCAGGTTATATATATATGTATATATATATATAAATTTTTTTTTAATATTTATATATATATAAAACCACCTCTCAAAATCCAGAAATAATAATCACCACTCTGGACTTAATGTGTCTGCTCTAAAAGCTTACAATCTAGGCCCCTGTTTTCTTATAAGCATTTTCTAAAGGTGACCATTCCATTGTTGTTTTTTTGTTTCTGGCTTGTTTTGCTTTACCAAATGTCCCACATGTTCATTCACATTGTTGTCATGCATCATGACAATGTTCTTTTTTGTAGCAGCATAACTTTCGTTCATAAGTATACACCATTGTTCGCCAGTCTACTTCTTCATCAGTGCATCCTTCAGCCACCTGCATTCACTGGGCATCATGTAGAAGGCCCAAAGTCCACAGTCCATCAGCATTCTTTATGCTGGTCATAAAAGTGGAATCATACATCATCTATCCTTTTGTTTCTGGCTAACTTCACTCAGCATTATGCCCTCAAGGCTCATCCATCTTGTCATGTGCTTCAGGATGTCATTTTTGTCCCACTGCTGCATAATATTCCATCATATGTATATGCCACATTTGGCTGATCCACTCATCTCTTAATGGACATTTGGTTTCTTTCCATCTTTTGGCGATTGTGAATACTGCTGCTTTGAACATTGGTGTGCAAATGTCTGTTTGTATAGTTGCTTTCAGTTCTTCTGGGTCTATACCAAGTAGTGCTATTACGGGTCATAGGGCAGCTCAATATTTAGTTTCCTAAGGAACCACCAAACAGTCTTCCATAGTAGCTGCACCATCGTACATTCCCACCAGCAGTGCCTAACTGTCCCAGTTTCTCCACATCATCTCCAACATTTGTAGTTTCCTGTTTGTTTAATAGTAGCCATTCTTATAGGTATGAGGTAGTATCTCATTGTAGTCTTGATCTGCATTTTCCTTACAGACAATGGAATGAGCATCTTCTCATTTGCTTTTGAGCCATCTGTATTTGCTCTTCAGAAAAATGCCTGTTCACATCTTTAGCCCATTATATAATTGGGTTGTTTGTTCTTTTGTTGTTGAGTTGTATGATTTCTTTGTACATACAGGAAATCAAACCTTTGTCCAATATATGATTTCCAAATATTTTCTTCCATTGAGCTGGCTGACCCTTCACCTTTTTCACAAAGTCTTTTGAAATGCAGAAGTATTTGATGTTGAGGAGTTCCATTTATCTATTTTTTCTTTTGTTGCTTATGCTTTGGGTGTAAAGCTTAGGAAGCTACCTCCTATTACTAGGTCTTGAAGATGTTTCCCTACATTTTTTCTAGAATATGGCGCTAGTTCCTATATATAGGGGTTTGATCCACTTTGAGTTAATTTTTGCGTAGGGTGTAAGATAGGGGTCCTATTTCATTCTTTTGGCTATTGATATCCAGTTCTTCAATTCCCAATTATTGAAAAGACTGTTTTGTCCCAGTTCAGAGGATTTGAGGGCCTTGTCAAAAATCAGCCACCCACACCTGCCATGCCAGAGACTCGGATTCGATTCCTGGTGCCTGCCCATGCCAAAAAAAAAATCAGTTGTCCATACATTTGGTGGTCTATTTCTGCACTCTTGATTTGATCCCATTGGTCAATGCTTCTATCTTTGTGCCAGCACCATGCTGTTTTGACCATCGTGACTATTTAATAGGTTTTAAAGTCAGGGAATGTTAAACCTCCCACTTTGTTCTTCCTTTCTAGGATGCGTTTAGCTATACGGGGTCTCTTTCCCTTCCAGATGAATTTGGTAGTCAGCTTTTCCAAATCCTCAAAGTTAGTTGTTGAAATTTTGAGTGGTACTGTGTTGAAACTATAGCTCTATTTGGAAAGAATTGATATCTTAACTATATTTAGCCTTCCTGTCCATGAGCAGAGAATGTCTTTCCACCTATTTATCTCTCCTCTGATTTCTTTTAGCAATGTTATGTAGTTTTCTGTGTACAAGTCCTTTATATGCCTAGTTAAGTTCATTCCTAAGTACTTGATTCTTTTAGGTGCTATTTTGAATGGAATTTTTTTCCTTAACTGACTCCTCAGCTAGGTCATTGCTTGTGTATAGAAATGCTACCGATTTTTGTACATTAATTTTATATCCTGCCACGTTGCTGAGTTTGTTGATTGGCTCAGGTAACTTTGCTGTTGATTTCTCAGGATCTTCCAAGTATAATATCATATCATCTGCAAATAATAAGAGTTTTACTTCTTCCTTTCTAATTTGGACGCTTTTATTTCTTTGTCCTGCCTGGTTGCTCTAGCTAGAGCTTCTAGCACAATGTTCAATAATAGTGGTGACAGTGGGCATCCTTGTCTTATACCTGATATTAGGGGGAAAGCTTTCAGTCTCTCTCCATTGAGTACAATGCTGGCTGTCAGTTTTTCATATATTTCCTTCATCATATTGAGGCAGTTACCTTTGATTCCTATCTTTTGGAGTGTTTCTATTAGAAAAGGATGCTGAATTTTGTTGAATGCTTTTTCGGCATCAATCAGGATGATCATGTGATTTTTCCCTTTAGATTTGGTAATGTGCTGTATTACATTAATTGATAGTATAGTGTTGAACTATCCTTGCATTCCTGGTATAAACCATACTTGGTCATGGTGTATAATTCTTTTAATATGCTGTTGGATTAGATTTGCTAATATTTTATTCAGAATTTTTGCATCTATGTTCATTGGGGATAATAGTTCTAGTTTTCCTTTCTTATAGCATCTCTACCCGGTTTTGGCATTAAAGTGATATTAGCTTCATATAATGAGTTAGGTAGAGTTCTTTTTTCCTCAATTTTTTGGAAAATTTGAGCAGGATTCATGTTAGTTCTTTTTGGAATGTTTAATAAAATTCCCCTGTGAAGCCATCTGACTCTGGGCTTTTCTTTGTAGGAAGAGTTTTGATGACTAATTGAATCTCTTTACATGTGATTGGTTTGTTGAGAACTTCTATTTCTTCCTGAATCAGTGTAGCTTGTCTGTGTATTTCCAGGAATTTGTCCTTTTCATCTAAGTTGTCTAGTTTTTTGGCATATAGTTGTTCATAGTATCCTCTTATGATTCCTTTTGTTTCTTCAGGGTCTATGTAACACACTGGTTCTCATTTCTGATTTTGCTTACTTGCATCATCTCTCTTTCTTTTTGCATCAGTTTTGCTAGGGGCCCATCAATATTATTGATTTTCTCAAAGAACCAACTGTTGGTTTTATTGGTTCTTTCTACTGTTCTTTTGTTCTCCCATTCATTTATCTCTGCTTTCATCTTTGTTATTTCTCTTCTCCGGTTTGCTTCAGGGTTAGTCTGCTGTTCTTTCTCAAGTTCCTCCAGATGTGCTGTTAAGTCCTTGATTTTTGCTCTTTCTTGTTTTTTAATATAGTCATTTAAGGCAATAAATTTCCCTCTCAGCACAGCCTTTTCCACATCCCACAAGTTCTGATAAGCTGTATTCTCATTTTCATTCATCTCCAGATAGCTACTGATTTCTCCAGCAACTTCTTCTTTGGCACACTGGTTGTTTAAGAATGTGTTATTTTATCTCCTGTATATTTGTGAATGTTCTTGTTCCTCGGTGGTTATTGAGATCCAGCTTTGTTCCATTGTGATCAGAGAAAGTGCTTTGAATAATTTCAGTGTTTTTAAATTTATAAAGACCTTTGTTTGTGCTCCAGCATATGATCTCTCCTGGAGAAGGTTTCATGAGCACTAGAGAAGAATGTATATCCTTCTATTTGGGGGTGCAATGACCTATATATATGTCTGTTAGGTCTAATTCATTTATCAAGTTAGTTAACTTACCTATTTCCTCATTGATCTTCTGTCTGTTTGTTCTCTCTCTACAGAGAAAAGTGGTGTATTGAAGTCTCCTACTATTATTGTTGAAGCATCTATTGCTCCCTACAGTTTTGTCAATGTCTGTCTCATGTACTTTGGAGCTCCTTGATTGGGTGCATAAACATTTATGATTGTTATAACTTCTTGGTGAATTGACCCTTAATTAGTATATAGTGAACTTCTTTGTCTTTTATGATGTCTTTACATTTAAAGACAATTTTGTCTTGTTTTTAATGTGCTGGTGAATTTGGGTTGCTAGTATTCCTGCTTTCTCTTGGTTACAGTTTGCGTGGAAAATCTTTTTCTATCCTTTCACTTTCAGTCTATTTGTATCCTTGTGTCTAAGATGAGTCTCTTGTAGGCAGCATATAGCTGGATTATGTTTTGAATTCCATTGTGCTAATCTGTATTTTTTAATTGGTAAATTTAGTCCATTAACATTCAAAATTATTACTGAAAAGCATTTCTGGAATCCACTGTCTTATGCTTTTATTTATTTTTTGTCAAATCTATATATTCTTTTGCCTCTTTCTCTTTGTATTCTTTAAACTACCCCTAAGGGTACTCTTAAATCCTGTGTCCTCCTCCAGACTGCCCTCTCCTGTCTTTTTTCAGCCAGCAGAACTCCTTTTAGTATTTCTTGTAGGGCTGCTCTCTTGCTGACAAATTCTTTAAGAACTTCTTTGTCTGTGAAAACTTTAATCTCTCCCCCACAGTTTTGAAGGACAATTTGGCCATGTACAGATTTCTTGGCTGAAAGTCTTTCTCTTTCAGGATCTTGAATATATCATAGCACTGCCTTCTCACCTCCAGGGTGCTAGTTGAGTAGTCTGAACTCAGTCTTATTTGATTTCCCTTGTGTGGAGTAGAAGGTTTTTCTCTTGCTGCTTTCAGGATTTTCTGCATCTCCTCAACATTTGACACACTGATTATCATGTGTCTTGGGAAAGGCCAATTTGGATTTATTCTGTGTCAAATCCATTGGGCTTCTTGGACTTGTATATTTATGTCCTTTATGAGGGCTGGGAAGTTTTCCCCCATTATATCCTCAACTATTCTTCCAAGCCCTTTGCTCCTCTCTTTTCCTTCTGGGACACCAATGGTTCTTAATATTTGTGCATTTTGTTTAGTCTATCATTTCCCTGAGATCCAATTTGGTTTTTTCCATCTTTTTTGCCATTTGCTGTTTTGAGTCTTCGAAGTCATTTATCCTGCCCTCTATATCACTTACTCTTTCTCCTGTCTCTTCAAATGTGGTATTGTGTGCCTCTAGTATGTTTTTTTTATTTGGTCAACAGAGTCTTTAATATCTGTTATATTGGCTATTTTTCTCTTCATTTTTTCAAATTCCTCTTTGTATTCTTCTGCTGTCTTCTTGGTCTCCTTTATGTCATTTGCCATCCCGCTTATTTTATTAAATAGAATTGTATGAACATCTTTGATTCGTTTTTCCAATGATTGTATCTCCTCTTGTGTTTTAATTTGGCTTTTAGGCTGGGCTACATCTGTCTTCATTGTGATATGCTTTGTGATCTTCTGCAGTCTTCGTGTCATGTAAATATCTTGACTTACTTTGGGAGTTGATTTCTTTCAGTAGTCTAAGGCCTTGTGTTTGTGGGATGGATGGACAGCAGGAAGCAAGATAGGGGTGGTTGCACTCAGTGTGGTGACTTGTTTCAGGGCAGGTATAGGCACAGGTTGGAGATGTTAACCTGATTGTGGACATGGGTGCCCAGTGGCCAGGGAGGATGTAGCTGTGTGGGTGCACTGGTCTGGGGGTTGTAAATCTGGTGTGTGCTGGTCTAAGGCACAGGGCCCTTTGTGTGCATGCATAGACCTGTGGCAGCAGGTCAGCATTATGCCTTTGTGGATTGGGGGCAGATGTGGCCCTGCTGTGCAGGTCAGCACTTTCTCAGAACTGGGAAGTGAGACGGAGGCCTGTGGGCATGTGTGGTTCTAGGACTGCCATAAAGTGTGGTTTCCAGAGCTGAATGAAGTGATTGGGGGCCCGTGCACATGCATGGGTCTAGGAGTGCCTTAAACTGATGTGCTGAGCTCAGGGGTAGAGTGAGGTGTGGCTTGTGACACTATTTCCAGGGGGCAGGTGTAGACTTGGTATGGAGGTTAGTGCCCTCAGCCTTTATGCACTGGCAACAGCCTTCAAGAACAGGGAGGGGGAGGTAATGCTTGGGAGGGGTGCAGAAGAGGTGGGTTGGGCTGCATTGGAGTGGGGGTGTGGGGCAGGTATGTTCACTGGGGTCTGGTGGGGTGGGGACGCCTGGAGTGCAGGGAATGGGAGCAGGTGACAGAGTTCGGGTGCGGGTGTGGGGTTAGCCACCAGTCATGGGGCTGCACTGGTGAGGGTAGCTCACCTAAGGAGTGCAGCCTGGCTTACTCCTTAGTTCCCGGCTCCCATCTGTGCACTCCCGCACTCCAGCTTTCTGCCTCTCAGTTCCTTGGCCTCTGCAACTAGGGCTGCCCTATGTGTGTGCAGAAGCTCTCCCAGGTCAGCTGCAGTCCTGAATCACTGCTGCAGTCACCCTCCTGTCCCTTCTGTAACTTTACCATGAAGCAGGGCTGATCTGAAGCTACTCTATTCGGCCATCTTCCTGGAAGTGGTCTTATTTACTGTTATAAATGGAATTATTTTTCAACATTTCTTATTTGGATTGTTCATTGCTTATGTGTATGAACACCGCTGATTTGGGGTTGTTAATTTTACAAATTCGTTTATTAGCTGTGGATCTTTGTTGTGAAATATCAGGATTTTCTGCATATGGTATCATGTCTTATGTAAATAGGGACAATTTTACTTCTTCCTTTTCAAGTTGGATGCCTTTTATTTCTTTTTCTTTCCTAATTGCTCTAACAAAAACTTCCGGTACATTGGTGAAATAACAGTAGTGACAGTGACCATCCTTGTCTTGTTTTTGATCTTAGATGGAAAGTTTTGAGCCTTTCAACATTGAGTTTGTTTTTAGAAGATATTTTTCATATTCCTTTTATCATATTGAAGAAGTTTCCTCCTATTCCTACTTTTATAAGTGCTTTATTAAGAGAGGTAAATGGATTTTTAAATGTCTTTTTGCATTGCTTGGAATTATTATGTGTTTTTGTCCTTTGTTTATGTGGGGTCTTACATTAATTGATATTCTTATATTGAACCATCCTTGCTTGCTTAAGATAATCATCACTTGATTATTGTGTATGATGCTTTTAATGTGCTGGTGAATTTGGGTTGCTAGTATTTTGCAGAGGAATTTCACATCTCTATTCATAAGGGATATTGGTCTGTGATTTTCTTTTCTTGTAATTTCTTTATCTCTCTTTGGAATTAGGTGATTTTGGCCTGGTAAAATGAGCAGAAAATCTTCCTTTCTCTTCTGTTGTTTTGAATAATTTGACAGGAATTGTGTAAAATCTTCCTGGAATATTTGGTAAAATTCACCTGTAGAGGTCTCTCTCTTTGTTGGGAGATTTTTGATTACTCATTATTTTGTTTATTAGCTATTAATCTATTGATATCTATTCTAGTTTGCTAGCTGCCAGAATGCAATATACCAGAAACAGAATGGCTTTTAAAAGGGGAATTTAATAAGTTGCTAGTTTACCGTTCTAAAGCTGAGAAAATGTCCCAATTAAAACAAGTCTATATAAATGTCCAATCTAAGGCATCCAGGGAAAGATACCTTGGTTCAAGAAGACCGATGAAGTTCACGGTTTCTCTGTCAAGTGGAAGGGCACATGGCGAACACAGAGTTTCTCTCTCATCTGGAAAGGCACATGGTGAACACAATCAGGGTTCCTCTCTCATCTGGCAGGGCACATGGCAAACATGGCATCATCTGCTAGCTTCTTCTCCTGGCTTCCTGTTTCATGAAGCTCCCTGGAAGGCATTTTCATTCTTCATCTCCAAAGGTCGCTGGCTGGTGGACTCTGCTTCCCGTGGCTATGTCATTCTGCTCTGCTCTCTCTGAATCTCCTTCATTCTCCAAAATATTTCCTCTTTTATAGGACTCTAGAAACTTATCAAGACCCACCCAAATGGGTGGAGACATGTCATCACCTAATCCAGTTTAACAACCACTCATGATTAAATCACATCTCCAGGGAGATGATCTGATTACAGTTTCAAACATACAGCATTGAATAGGGATTATTCTGCCTTTATGAAATGGGATTTAGATTAAAACATGGCTTTTCTAGGGGAAATGCATCTTTTCAAACCAGCACAATATCTATTTCTTTTTGAGTCAGTGTAGGTAGTTTGCATGTTTCTAGGAATTTTTCCATTTCATCTAAGTTATTTAAATTTTTGATATGCAGTTCTTCACATTATCCATTTATAGTCCTTTTTATTTTTGTTGGGTTAGTAGAAATGGCCTCTTTTCATTTCTATTTTTTGTTGTTTGTGCCCCTTCCTCTCTACTCCTTCCTGCCTCCATGTCTCTCTCTCTCTCTCTCTCTCTCTGCCAGTCTAGCTAAAGCTTTGTTTATTTTTATTGTTCATTTCAGAGAACCAGCACCAGCTTTTGGTTTTGTTGATTCTCTCAGCTGTTTTGTTATTCTTCCATTTCATTTTTATTTGCTCTAATATTTGTTTTCCCCTCTTGATCTGCATTGTGTTTACTTTTCTCTTCTTTTTTTAGATCCTCCAATTTGTGAGATTTGGTCTCTGATTTGAGGTCTTTTTTCTTTTAAAATATAAGCATTTAGAGTTACAAACTTCTTCTCCACATGTTCTTTGTCATGTGGCAAAGTTCTCTTTGTTTGTTTTTCCTTTTCATTTACCTTAAGATATTTCCTAATATTCCTTGTGATTTCTTCTTTGACATGGATGTCAAAGAGTACATTGTTTAATTTCCAAGTTTAAAAAATTTTGTAGCTCTCCCTCTGTCATTCATTTCTAGCTTCATTCCATCATGGCCAGAGAAGATAAATTGTATGTTTTCAGTCATTTTGAAATTTTTGAAACTTCTTTTGCAACTTATTGTATATTCTAACCAGGCCAATTATTCATGTGTACTAGCTAAGAGTGTCTATTCTTCGCCTGTTGGGAGAAGTGTCCTATGTGGACCTGTAATATCTAGTTGGTTTAGAGTGTTGTTAAAGCCTTCTATTTTCTTGTTCTTCTTTGCTTACATGTTCTACCCATTATTGAAAATGGTGTATTGAAGTGTCATGCTATTTATGTAGAACCACTTATATCTCCCTTCAATTCTGTTAACATTTGCTTCATATATTTTATAGCTCTGTTGTGAGGTACCTAAATGCTTTTAATTGTTATATCTTCTTGCTGGATTGACTTCTTTATCTGTGTATAGTGACCTTCTTTGTCCCTCAAATAGTTTTTTACTTGAATACTGTTTTATCTGATATTTAGCTACCCAAGTTCTCTTTTAAGTACTGTTTGCATGGCATATTTTGGTTGATCCTTTCATTTTCAACCTAATTGTGTCTTTGACTTTGAGGTAGGCCTCTTGTAAACCACATATAGTTGTGTCACTTTTTTGTGTGTCCATTCTGGCACACAAAATGGACTCTACCTTTTTACTGGAGAGTTTATAAAATTTACATTCAAAGTAACTACTGATAATACAGGACTTTCTTCTGCTGTTTTACTATTTTGTAAATCTTTTAACTTTTTTGACCTCCTATTAATGCCTTCCTTCATATATATATTTGACTTTTTAGTATTGTACCATTTTGAGTCCCTTCTAACTGCATTCGGAATATACTTTTCATATTTTTAATTTTTGATTACTGTGTTGTTAAAGTTTAATATCCTAGATCTATAACAATCATGTCTAATTTGATACCATTTTAACTTCAGCAGTATGCACATATACTGTTCCTATATCCCCGTTACCTCAGCTTTTGGTTATACTTGTTACAAATTACATCTTTTAGATTTTATATTCATAACCATAGATATGTCTTTCCCTTTTATGCTTTTGCATTTTAGACCCTGTAAATAGTAAAAAGTGGGGTTACTGGCATTATAATTGCTAATATGCGTCCCTGTCCTGGATGTCTCTATTTCTTCATGCCATTTTGATCCATTGTCTCTTGACTTTTAGTCTGAATAACTCCCATTAGCATAGGTTATAAGCCAGAACTAACCTTGACTGACTCTTTCCACTTTTATTTTTCTGGGAATTTCTTAATTTTTCTCTAATTTTGAAAGCACATTTTACCAGGTATAAAATTCTTGGTTGACAGTTGTTTTCTTTTAGCACTTTAGATATTTCTTCCCACTGTCTTCTTGCATCTGTGGTTTCCTATGAGAAATTGGGACTTAACTTATTGGGATCCCCTTGTATACTACTCATTGCTTTTTCTCTTTCAGCTTTCAGAACATTCTTCTTGTACTTGGTATTTTACACTTTATTTATTGTGTGTCTGGATATAGTCCTCTTTGAATTTACCCTGTTTGGGATTCATTGGGATTCCTGAATGTACATATTTATGTTTTTTTGTTAAATTGGGGAAAATTTTGCTATTTTTTTTTTAATATTCATTTGCCTCTTTTCTGTCTTTCTTCTTCTGAGACTTTAATAATCCATATATTGGGCAGGCCATGGTGACTCAGCAGGCAAGAATGCTTGCCTGCCATGCCAGAAGACCCGGGTTCGTTTCAGCGGTGCCTGCCCATGTAAAAAAAATAAATAAAAATAAATAATTCATATATTGGTATACTTGGTGGTGTCTGTTTTAGTTTCTTAATGCTGCTGAAATGCAATATAGAAGAAATTGGCTGGCATTTAAAAAGGGGATTTAGTAAGTTACAAGTTTACAGTTCTAAGTCCATAAAAATGGCATCCAGAGAAAGATACATTGATTTCAGAAAGAAAAAGGCTGATTTACTCTTTCCAGGGTTTCTCATGTCACATGAGAAGGCATGTGGTGATATCTGCTGGCCCTTTTTCCTAGCTTCTGATTTCAAACAGCATCCCCTGAGGCATTTCTTTTCTGTATCTGCAAATATCTGGTGTCTGTGTTGGCTCTGAGCTTTTTCCAAACTGGTTCTTCCCTAAAGGACTCCAAAAAATGGATTAAGACCTACCTTGAATGGGTAGAGATTCATCTCTATGGAAATCACTTAATGAAAATGCCCAAGCTACGCTTGAGTTGGTCACATCTTTATGGAAACATCTTAATCAAAAAGATCCAACCCCAAAATAGGTCTTTCCCCCATAAGATTGAATTAGGATAAAAAACATGGCTTTTCTGGGGTATATGACAATTTTAAACTAGCAAAATGCTCCATATGGAGCTCATTTTTAAAAAGTGTTTGTCTGAAGTCTGATCCTCTTTGTTGATGGTTTCTGGGTTCCTTTGGAGGGGCACCATTTCCTGTTTCTTTGTCTTGAAGTTTTTGTTGTACACTATATATTTTAGTATTTTAAAATGTTAACTCTGGGATTTATTTCCTGATAGTCTGTCTTCATTTTTTTTCCTTCTAGAGATATTAAAGACATTTCCTTAGGGGCTAGGATCTTTCACAAACATACCAAAGCCAAAGATCAGTGTTCACAGACTTTGCAAATTCACTGTGCTTTGGCTGGTGATTTCCTTTAGAGCTAAGCTGTCCTATCACACAGATCAATCTGAGATAGTGTTCTAGTTTGCTAGCGGCCAGGATACAACACACCAGAGACAGATTGGCTTTTAATGAAGGGGGATTTATTTCATTAGTTCTTCAGAGGAAAGGCAGCTAACCTTCAACTGAGGTTCTTTCTTATGTGGGAAGGCACAGGATGATCTCTGCTGGCCTTCTCTCCAGGCCTCTGGTTTCCAACAACCTTCCCCAGGGTGATTCCTTTCCACACTCCAAAGGCCTGGGCTGAGCTGCGAATGCTGAGATGAGGTATGCTGAGCTGCTTGGGTTGTGCCACGTTGAGCTCTCTCATTTAAGCACCAATCAATTAAATGAAACATCGTTCATTACAGCAGGCATGCCTCCTAGCCAACTGCAGATGTAATGAGCAACAGATGAGGTTCACCTACCATTGGCCCATGTCCACAGCAGCAGAACTAGGCACCTTCACCTGGCCAAGTTGACAACTGAATCTAACTACCACAGATAGGTATGAAATGAAGTGCACGGTCTTCTTGGTCTTGTTTTATCTTAGGTTGAACCATGATCCTGCTTCCTTTCCTGGACTTGCGCCTGTTACTGGTCCTAGGAATTCGCTCATTTTCAGTTTTCAGGAGTTCTAATGTCCCCTATCCTCCCTTCAAAATAGATTTTCACCTCCTCCTGGGTATTCCATTGTATGACTTAATGCAGGAAGTCCTTTGCTGTAGGCTGCTTCAACTTAGTTGCGTCTTCTCTAGCTTTTGTTGTCTGTAAATGGCCTCTACCTTTAAGTCAAATTATTGGAGGGCACACCCTAGACAGGTCTCTTGGTTCAATCTTTACATT
>PVIY010053125.1:0-14843 GCA_004026745.1 Myrmecophaga tridactyla | reverse complement strand
GGGGCGGGTCGCGCTGCAGCGCTGGGGAGGGCACGCGCGGGCTCCCGCGGGGGACGGGAAAACAGCCCGAAGACCGCGAACGCCGGAGACGGAGCCCAGAAATGTGTGGGATGGAACCGTCCACCTGTTTAAGGAAAAAGCGCTGTGGGCGCAGCGCGTCCTTGCACGCGAGCCACTCTGCGGGTGGGGGCCCCGGGGGGCTCCGGTGAAGCCGCCGCGGGTCCTGGGGGGCGGGTCTGCTGGGGGATGCCGTGGCTTCCTGGCGCGCCCTCCCCCCGCGTGCGGGATCTCCCGGGCTTGTTTCCGGGGGGAGAAAGGGGGGATCGGAGGCGGGTCGGCCCCGCGTGGGGAAGCGGGATGAGCAGGCTCCGGGGCTGCTTTTGACGCCCAGGAGCGGTTTTGTCTAGTTGTTTCCGAAGAAGCGAGTGAGCGGAGGCGTGGGGAAGGCTGTAGAGCGCACGCCCGGCCCGCGCAGGTCGGGACGCCCAGGAGAAGGGGACCAGTCCATCTTTTTTCCCTCAAGACATAAAAAGTGAAAAAAAAAAAATTCTCCACCAGACCTTTCTGCCACATTTAGAAGAATCTCTGAAGCCAGATCACAGCCCCCACGTTCAGGGTGAAGCATTTGCGATCCCAAGATATTGCAATTTATTGCACACATTTTATCCAGGGCCTGTTGTGTGTCAGTTGCTGTGCGACACTAAAGAAATAACAGCGAATAACAAATAGCTCCCTCTGTGGGAAGGTCTAATGACCCGGGCCCTGGGCTGAGGTTTCTTCTATACACCACCTCGCCGAACTTGACTTAATTCTTTGAGATGCAGAAAAAATAGATGTGTGCGCCTGGGACAGGTGCCTGGCGCCTGCTTGTCTTCCCTGAACCTGGGAAACTCTGTCCCAGGAACCTTAGGAGGTGCCAAGGCAGAGAGCAAAGAGGAACCCCCCGAGGGGCGGCCTGGCGAGCTAAGGCCCCGTCTGAGGATCTGGGGTGACGTTGGGCTGGGTTGAGGGACCGTAGGCTGTACTGGGATGGAGCATGGATATATGGATGCGGGAGGAAGTGGAGAAGCTCGAGGGTGTTTTCTCAGCTAGTTTTCCAAAGAAGACTCACCCACATAAAAGTCACCTGGGAACCGACTGCGTTACCTTCTAGGAAAGAGAGGGGCTTCACACCTGGGCCTGTTACTACAGAGCTCTTGGTTGGCTTCCCCCAAAAGGTCTTTACCTTTCTTCTGGTGGAAGCATTATTTGAAAAACAGCACCTTTTAAAGGGTGAATAAATATGCCCAGCGTTACCTACTGTCCCTGTTCACATTACTCTTTTAACAATGGGTAATCATGGATGTTCACAGAATGAATGAGAGTACAAGTATTTGTTGGTAGAGAGAAAGGATTTTGAGGGATATGAACTTGGCCTTGCAGGTTGGCAATTCTTTTTAATTGCAATGGTGACAATAATTAAAATGTCTTGAAAATAAATTTTAGTAATCTTAGTTCCACCTCAGAAAAATGATGGAGATCTCAGAATTTGTATATGTCTGCCTGTTTGCCAAATGTTTTCTTTATGTACTTAAGGCCTTGAAATTATTCTGGCTGAGTTACGGTAGACTCCAAATAACATGAAAAGTTATTTTCCAATTCTTTGACCAAGTTTGTGGTTTATTTTATATAATGAAATCGTTTCTGCCCTTTCTCTTGGACAGTGATCATATAATGGCACAAAAAAACATTTAGTAGATTTTCACTCTGGACAAATTGGGGTGAAAATGGAGAATTTAAGGGAAGAAATATGCAGATTCATCCTCATTTCTCTAAGGATGCAAGTTTTAAACAAAAAGGCATATGCTGAGTACATACTCAATTTATTCCTTACACAGAAATCTTTCTCTTTCTCTTGTCTTTCTCATTTCTGGCTGTTTTCTTCAAGTTCCCACAGCATATATAAGCTTTAGGAAAGTAAAGATGATCATTCTACTCACTCCTCAGCCCCTCTCTGTGTAACTCACAAAATGAAACCAGGAACATGCAAAGAGAAGTTTCTAGGTTGCCATCAATAGAAAGAAGAACGAATAAGTGGACATTTAGACTTCTAAGAATGGAAGCGAAAACCTGCTTTTTGCATAACGACTCTGCGCAGCCCCAACTCACGTTGCGACTCTGGCGCCGCCTGGTGGCTGGCAGAGGGCAGGACCAGCTCCAGGGAGAGGAAAAGCAGCTTCTGGGGGGAAGGAGGCGCCTACTAAGGGGGCAGAGAGGCACGGCCATGTTTTGTGGGACCAGAGCTTTAAGCAATTCGGGATAAGAAGGCCCTTGGTAAGCAAAATACATAAAATTGCAATTATGAAATTTCTAGGGTCCTTCCAGGGCCTCAGCAAAGGGCTTGGGCAAACTGATGGTGCCTGATGCCTAAGCTTCTAAGTGCTTCCCTCGGAATCCACCCCAGGGCACAGGGTACAGGTGAGGGGGGTAGTTGGCAATCCTGGGGTCCAGCTAACTCTCCCATCAGCCGGGCAGTTCCAGAGGCTGGCGCTTCTTAGTTTAAGGGAGCTCAGGAGCTCCCACCAACCTGGCACTTGGTGGACTTCTGCTCTCTAGGCTGGGGCTGGAGGTTGGGGCTGGGTGACATCCAGGTGCCCATGTGATCCCTGCCCTCAGCTTTCCGTGCTGGTCCCCCGCCCCCCCGCCAGGTGTTTAAGCCTGTGCTCAAGCCCCTTCCTCCATGAAGCCTTCTGCACCTAGCCTGACCTGCTCAGCTCCAGTCCCTGCATTTATTTGGTGGGAGGCTGTGTTGCAGTGTTGAAGGGATTGCCATGGGATTGCCAGCCTCACTTGTATTCATTCATTCATTCATTTGGTAGAGATTTACTGGGCACCTGCTCTGACCCACACCCTCATCTCAGGGCCAGGGATACATGAGCAGGCAAAGCAAAAGTCCTAACAGGCTGTTCGAGATTTTTAAACTTTTACATTTCCAACATATTGTTGGATAATTTTTATTGTAAAATACAATAAAAAGAAATTAGAAAAGTGAAAAAAATCTGGATACAATCACCTATTTTAAAACTAGATTTAACAGATGTAAAATTATGTCTGACAGCAGACATGCCTTAGACATAAAATAAACAGGGAAAAATAATTATAAAACTGTACATATTCATAAAAAATGCATGTAAAGGTGATTAATATAGATCAGTGCTTGTCACATTTTGTCATTCTGTTATTTTAACCAAACCAGAAAAGTTGTAAATGAAATAGAAATCCCTCCTACATGTCTGTAAACATGCTTTAAAAAATACTATATCAATATTTTGCTTTTAATGTGGCATAAATGAGCTTCTTGTTGGCTGACTTCTCTGATCTAGGATATGACTGAGTTACTTACAGGCGATGATGCATTTAAACTATTTCCTTGTTTTGTTTTAATAACACTCATGAGACAGAAGCCAGTCTCACAGAGGTGTATTGATGGGAATGGAAAAAGATTTTTAGGTCCATTTCAGAAAACTCAGGAAATGAATTTTTAATTTTTATCCAAATGAAGCAGGTATTACTGCATTTAAAAATTCATCTTTATTCCTTCATCAGTTGCCAGTTCCCACAATTTGTTTTGTAAAGTGATAGTTTAAATTTGTCATCTTTTAATGAAATAAGTGGATTCTAGATGGTTATTCACTTTTGCGATACAGTTGAAAAGCCTTAAAATATCATGTTTTTGTGTGTCCCTGTCGCGTGCGACCGGCCCACAGCTCACACCACTGGTTCAGAAGCCCAGCCCTCTGATGACTCATTTGCATATCGTCGCAGTGTCACCTTGCAATAGAAGTCACTATATACTTTCTCTCGATTTCTAGACTTAGCTCATCCAGACTATGACCAGTAGTTTGCAGTGGTTTGCTGGCCATGTGTCAATAGACTGTTCTGGAGGCCCACATTTGTGCCTCAATTTCTTTGTGCCAGTTTGAAACTATTATGCACCCCCGAAAAGCCATGTTTTAATCCTGATTCAGCACTGTAGGGTGGAAACTTTTGATTAGATTAACTCCATGGAGACGAGGGGTGTGGCCTTCTGATTAGATGGAGAGGTGACTCCAACCATTCGAGGTGGGTCTTGATTAGTTTTCTAAATTCTTTTAAACGGGGAAACATTTTGAAGAAACCTCAGATGCAGACCTTGGAGAACAGTTGGTTCAGAGCTGACAGAGACATGGATGTTTGGAGCTTGGAGGGATGACAGAGAGAGCAGATGCCTAGACACGGGCAGAGCCCAGCAGGTATCACCAAGTGCCTTCTCATGAGATGCTGAGCAAGCCAGACCAGAGTTGTGTCCCGGAGTTGCTAAGTGAATGTTTAGAGAGGAAACCACTGGCATAGAAGTTGAAAGCAGTGGAACTGGAAACAAGGACCAGCAGATGCCAGCCATGTGCCTTCCCAGCTGTCAGAGTGACGGTAACCTCATGTTGGTGCCTTAATTTGGATGTTTTTATGGCCTTAGAACTGTAAACTTGTAATACAGGCTTTATAAAACGGCCTTTGTAAGAGCCGTTCCATTTGTGGTATATTGAGTTCTGGCAGCTTAACAAACTCAGACATCCCTTATCTACACGATGGGAATAATAATTGTAACTAACTTACAGCGGCTCTTGTGAGAATTAAATGAGGTAATGCACGTAAATGGTATACTAAGCGCTTAATAAATAATACCCAGCATGTACAGAGAAGATGAAGATAAGGCCCTTACAATTGGGAAAGTCAATTTAATTCATTAATGGCTATCACTGGTAAGACCGACTGTGATTAAGTGCTAGGAGGAGGCCTGGTGTGCACGTGTGCACGTGTGTGTGTGTGTGTGCAGGTCCATTCAGGAGGATCCGGGTGGACTTCTGTCTCCTCCCTGCCTGCTGCACTTACTGCTCAGCCAGGTGGCATGTCTTCTGGGTGCCGACTGCATTTCCTAGCTCCCACTTGTTTCCCGGATGTTGGTCCCGTTTTCCACCCCTGGGGAGGGAGCAGCTTCACCTCTGTGCTTCATTAGACACGGGCGGCCAGGGGAGATGTGCCTACCTTTAGGATGTGGGGAGAGGGGCTCCATCTCCAGCAATCATCGGAAGCTGTGTCAGTGTCACACTCCATCGGGGTGTTATTTTTGGAACGTTTCCCTTTCTCTCCTTCTGACCCAATAGCCCTTATCTACTTGTCCCCCACCGACCCCCGGGGGTGGCAAAGGAGGACAGATGGAAGTAGGAGTCACCCAGGGAAATGGGGCATCCAAGGGCAGCCTGCTGGGACTAAGCATTTTAAACCAGTTTCTTAACCTAGGGTTCAGAGAATATATGCTCAGGAGTCTTGAGTTTTCTGCAAGAATTTTTTTTTTTTTTTTTTTTTACACAGGCAGGTACAGGGAATCGAACCTGGGCCTCCAGCATGGCAGGTGACAACTCTGCCACTGAACCACCGTGGCCCGCCCTCTGCAAGAATTTTTAAAATTCTATGAGTACATTTTCAAATAATAGTCCAAAAAATAAGCATAAGCATATTCCAAGTTGCCTTATAAATAGCAGTCACCATGTAACGAGATTTTCCCAGGATTTCAGTGCCTAATGAAGAGAGAATTGAGGTGTGCACAATTGCTGATTGATGCCTTTGAGCCATCAAGGTCAGATGACATCATGACCTCTCTGTGAATGGGTTTCCCTGTGACTTAAGATAGAGGAGTTAGCGTATTATGTCCTAGGTGCAGTTTAAGTACATCATTAGTAACTCATCTAATCCTGACAGCCCTGTAAGGGAGAGACTTCATCATCATCCCCATTTTACCCGCGAGGATAGAGAAATGATTTACCCTCAGCCCCTCAGCCAGAAAGGACCAAACCTTGCATCTATCCCAGAGGATATGGCTTCAAGATCTGCTCTTATCCACTATGCTCCTTCCCAAATAGACAAAGATGGCTCATTCTCTCATCTGCTTCCTGTCGTAGAGAAAACTCTATGCTTCAGTGACAAACTGTGCATTGCCTGGACTCTTGAGACCATTCGAGGTGGTCTGATTCTGATTTCCTGGAAGCTCTTTTGCAACCTGGTTAATTATAGATAACCAATAGCAAAATAATTTTCGCTAATAAATGTGCAGATTCTGTCTTACCCTGTAGACTGCTGGTTGCTTCTGCTGCCCGCCCGTGGAAAGATGCATCTATATATGCTTCTGAGCTTTTGCTTCTTTTTTGAACTAGTTCTCACATCTGCTTGGCTCCCTCATTGGTGAATGACTAAAATAAATGATCTTTAACATCCGTTCGTATTTATATCTGTAAGGGTGCCATAATTTCATCTTGTGTGTGTTTTTAAACTTTTTATTTTGAGTTTTGACCTTTTTTTTAGCAAAGTGATTTCTCAACTCTCACCTTCTCTATAGCACCTTCCACGACCCCTTACATGATACTACAGCCTTACCCTGCTCACACCCCGCACTCCGGGTCCATTTTTCCATGTACTTCTCTTCCAGCATGCCCTGTGATGTCATTAGTATGTGTGCGTTATTTATGGCCTGTCGGCACCCACTGGAACGTAACTTCCATGAGGGCAGAAGTGTTTATCTCTTTTGTTCATAGATGGATCCCAAATGCCCAGGCATAAAACCTGTTTTTATGTTTTGGCATAAAATAGGTGCCCCAAAAGTATTTGTTGAAAGATGCGAGGACAGGATTGAGTTGTTATCGGGTGTAGTGGTATAAACAGCACCTTACTCAAAAGAACCTGTGCTGAAACAGCCCCGCCAGACATAACCTTTTTGTGAGTCGTGGTTGAGTTTCAATAAAACATCATCTGTCCTATGTAAGATACGCTGTTCATTGGAATTGGGGGAGCAGTGTGCATTTCCCGTTTCCCTGTTAATTGCATCTTTTTCGTTATGCTCACATTTATAAGCCTTGCAGAGCTTAGCTGAGCTTTGTCTGCACATATTTAAGCGGGAGTATAATGAAAATAATTTGTCAGTACTGAGAACCCACGAAGGTTTTTTGTTTGTTTGTTTGTTTTTTGGTCCTTAAAGGGGGTATGTATATTATTCAGATCTGACAAACTGTTTTAAATAATCTCATTATGCGTAGCTGTGGCAAGATCTAGGCTATAAACTGCGAAGGAGAAGGAGCATTTGGGTGCAGAGGTGGCACTTTTCCTTGGAGGGGCTTGGAAGTGGGTCCCGGACTGCCGCGGAGACCATGGTCCTTGGCCAGCTCTAGTGACCTGGGAAGAGACCGTCCAGAGGCCAGGAGGCCCCGCAGGCAGCGAGCGTGGGGTGAAGTCAGCGGGATATGGGAAATACCAGGTGCTGTGCGGCCCCCTCTTCTGGTAAGAGCAGTGACACATTTAGAAGTAGACTGACCTCCTAAATACAGAAGTGCAGGGTTTGACTCCGTGTAAGGGCCTTAAAACAGGTGATAAGATTGCATACTTTCAAAGTAAGGTCTGGTCACGGAAAAGAGATCAAGAAGCGTTTTTCTAATTAGCAAAATTTGATTTGGGGAATATTTTTGAAAGATATATTATGGTATTTCCTACATATTATAAGCTAAGAGTTGTGGGAAATCAGTTAAATGATGTTAGGCTGATGAAACATTTTAACTTAGAGCAGGTCTTTGTTTGAAAAAAAAGACATAAATCTCAAGTATCAACAGTTTCCTGAACTTTTTATTTAATAAGAACTGTAGTATACTGTCTGAATTACTGACATTCCTCGTAATGCTGTCCAGATAAATTGGACTTGATTTTACCTACATGTGAAGATATAGGACTTCATGAAGGATTCTCGGTATAGGGGAATTAATGTTAGATTTACAAAAGAGATATATTCATTTAGATGAATTTCTAGAGACACATGCACAGTGTTAGCAGTTATTGGAAGGCTGTGTTCTCCAGTCACAGTGGTAGAACCTGTTTCTCTCCCAGTGTCCAGGGGATTTGGGGTTGGGGTGTGTTTTGATTTGCTAAAGGTACCAGAACGCGATATAGCAGAGATGGGTTGGCTTTTACAATGGGGATTTATTAGTTTACAAATATACAGGTCTGAGGCCGTGCACATGTCCAAATTTAAGGCATCAAGAGGAAGATACCTTCTCTGAAGAAAGGCTGCTGGCATCCGGGGCTCCTCTGTCTCATGTGGTGGCACATGGCTGGCATCTGCCGGTCCCTCACTGCCAGGATGCATTGCTTTTGGCTCCTGGTCCCAGTGGCTTTCTCTGTTAGTTTCAGTGTGTCCTCTCTGCACCTCCAGGAGTGTTTTCCCCTAAATTCTCTCTTTCTGTTTCTGCCTTTTACACTCTCATAAAGGGCTCCTGTAAGGATTAAGACCCACCTTGAGCTGGGTGGGTCACATCTTCATGGAAACAACCTAACCAAAAAGGTCCCACCCACAGCAGGTCTGGGCGGGCCACGGTGGCTCAGCAGGCAAGAATGCTTGCCTGCCATGCCAGAGGACCTGGGTTCGATTCCCCGTGCCTGCCCATGTAAAAACAAAACAAAACACAACAGGTCGGCACCCACAGTGATGGATCGAAAGTACGGGGCCTTTTCTGGGGTACACAACAGCTCCACACTCCCACAGGGTGGGTAGGTAGTTTGTAGCTGAATGAGATGTGATACTATGTGATTGTGAAAACAGCTCTGCAGATCAGGAAACTTAATTTAGCATGTCTTTTGATTTGTAGCAGCACAAAAATACTAATTAAATTAACATTGAAATTAAAATCAAAGTGCCCTCTAATGGAGGGAGCCACAGCAGTTATGGGGATAGCAGCAGGTGCCAGCCTGTGTCCCCAGGCCCTGCTTCCTTACCACACCCCCCATTGCATTCCCACTCACACCTCTGGCCAGGGAGGGTGGTGGGGTCCTAGCTGCCTTAGGCCCCCCCTGTATCCTGGACTTCTGTCAAGTGTGTTAGGGGGATGTCAGGTCTTTGTAGACACGATGATAAGGTCCAGGAAGTGTTCTTGGACCCAGTCCTGTGTCACCTGTACCTGGGACTTGAAACAGTAGAGTTGTGTGCTGGACAGCCTTTATTTTCCTTCTTTTCTTTCCCCCTTTCCTTCTATTCTACCACCTTTGCTTTGGGCATTGTCACTAGCACCCAAGGCTCTCACTTGTGGCTTATGGTCCCCTGAGTTAAGGCCAGTCCTGCAGTATCAGGTAGGATGCTTTGTCGTAAGAGCCGTGCCTCATGATAGTGAGTGTAAACTCTGCAGTGTAAAGATATTGGCACCACAGAGAAGGAAGAAAGATGCTGGGTATTGCAATAGTCAGTTTTTCTGCAGTATTGCTTTGTAACAGATCACCCAAAGATTCATTGGCTTGCAACGGCAGCACTTATTTTTCCTACTCATGGGTCTGCTTCAGGGGTCTTAATTCAGGCTCGGGTTGTGGGGACTTGGCTCCAGACTTTAGGTCAGGTTCAGATCTGCTCCAGGGGCCTCATTCTGGGCCCTGGTGGGAAGGGAAGCAGCTTCAATGCATTAACAGGAGGAGGAGAGGAGAAGTGCAAACACCCAACACCTCTTAAGACCTCGGCTCAGAATTGGCAGGCCGTCACCTTGATTCAGTGCTCCACTGGCCACGTTGAGTCACATGGCCAAGCCAAAATGTACGTGGGTGCCAAAAAAATATTCCACCCACTCTAGTGCACTGGCCGCACTGTCACTTGGTTAAGGGAAGGAGTGAAGAATCAAGACAATTGTCTGATTGTATGCCCGGATAACGCATTCTCTGACACCTGGGGTTGGCATTTCATGAAAAGTGATTCCAGAAGGCTCAAGAAGCCCCGAGGGGTCCTGGTGGATGGAAGCACCTGGTGTAAGATACATGGATGTATGTTTCCAGTGTGCTTGTGACCCATTTGGAGCAATGGGGTGTGTGTCAGTTCCTGGGGGGCAGTGGGGGGTCTTGACCACTTTCCTACCTGGAATGTGAGCCAAAGGCTCAGCAGTTCCTCCCACCCAGATGCCTAGCCCCGGTGGCATGCCTCTGCCCTGCGGAGCAGGTCCCTGTGATTGCCCACTCAGAGGTTCAGAGATATTTTAATGCTTCTGATCTGAAATGCTGGGCCAAGAAAACCCAAAGAATTTGAGGCAACTGTTAGCAGTTATTCGTGTCAATGAGAGGAATGTTTGTGGTCCATCCTCAAATAATCAGAGTGGATTGTGCCAGGAGGTGGGGCCTGTAGCTGCTGAGTGTCCCAGCAGAGGTGCTTTGCACTGATCAGGAGATGCACACAGGGTGAAAAGATGTGTCCTACAGACGGAGTGACCATTGTGGCGAATATTAATTTCTGTAAGGGTCTCCTTTAAAGAGCCCTCAATAAAATGCCCCCTGGGGCTTTTGAGAGCTGTCCTTTCACTGAGAAACCCACCTTGCAGGGGAGAATAATACAGTGGCTGCCTCTGGCCAAACGTGGAAAGGAAATGAGGAAGTGAATGCTTACTGGATGGCTAGGTATTTTTACATCCGCCCCCGGGTGGAAAAGGAGAAAAATAATGGGCAGAATCTGAAAGCTGCCCCTATAAAAGGCAGGTGGAGAGGAGTTGTGGAGATGAGAAAATCACGGGTACAAACAACCCGCCCTGAGACATTATTGCAGCTTCCAGGTCTCCTAAGCCCTGCACCTTTCTTTTTCTTGCTACCCCCTTCTTGCTGCTGGCGTGTTTGTTCCCAGCACCCCAGGGCTCCCCGGGACTTCATTGTTCCCTCCTTGCCATGGGGTTGGGGGCTCTGCTCTGCAGACCTGGCCCTGTGGGACAGCGGGGCCCTGGAGCATGCCCCCGCCCAGGTGGGAGCTACCCCCCCTCTGGTGGTCTCGGCTTCCGGCGCTGGGATCTCACCCGGTCAGGTGTCAGATGACTAAACTGGCCCACAGGGACACTTTCCCTTCCTCATTTAATGAACATTGGTACAACACACACCTTTTTTCCCCCTGTTTTAAATCATAAATGGCACCCTCTGCCATGAAAACCCTCGAGTGACTGAAGTTGAGAAACTGTCTGGTGGCATAGGGGAGATTTTTCTTAAGAAGGCTCCATTTGAGTTGGGTTATGGTGGATGGGTAGGAGTTCACCAGGCTCCAAAACTAGGGAACAGCATTTTGGGCAGAAGGAACAGCACTTAACACAGTCCATCCCAGAGTCCAAGGAAAAAGAGTAACAACTTCTAAGCCTTCTTGTTGTAGTGAAAAAAAAGCTTTTCGTCTCTGAACATGTGACAGTGAAGTCTGACTTGCAACAGGGCAAACAGCTGGGAAAGGGAAGGTCTGTTCACCCCACGTTCCTCAGTTCCATAAACATCTGTTGACCGAGCACCGGCTACCTGCAGGCACGGTGCTGGGTTATCAGGGTGCTGAGAACACGAGGCGAGTTCAAACCCCTTCCCCGGGAAACCCATCAGTTATGTAGCAGGAAGGGTCAGGTATGCTGACCGACACCCAGCTTCACCCCCACCCCCCACCCTGGTATGAATGCACCCTGGGATGAAACACTGGGTGCTTCACCGCTAATAACCGGAGAAGGAACAGACAAAGAAGTTGAGGGGCTGGGCAGA
Source organism: Myrmecophaga tridactyla (assembly GCA_004026745.1). Classification (NCBI taxonomy): domain Eukaryota; kingdom Metazoa; phylum Chordata; class Mammalia; order Pilosa; family Myrmecophagidae; genus Myrmecophaga; species Myrmecophaga tridactyla. Next base: position 3,269 of record PVIY010053125.1, on the reverse strand, counting down.
GAGAGACACGCGTGCTAAGTGGGGAGGAGCGTGAATGGGGACTAAATTTTACCTGTGGTCAGTTCTTGAATCCCTTTGTCGCCTTATTCCCGATGCCAGCGCATGGCGCGTGGGAACTTGGGGCGTGAGTGTGAGGGTCCTGGGGCCGCCCTGTGTCTCTGTGAGCAGAAAGCACCCGGAGGAGGGTGGCACCTGGGGCAGGGGTGGGGCCCGCGGGGGGTGGGGTGCTCCGAGGCTCTCAGCGCCGAGTCTCGGTGGAGGCGCTTGGGTGCGGGTCTCCAGCCCCCCGGGTGCGGGGGTCAGCCCGACACTGCTGACCCGGCCTGGCCCCTCTCTCCGCGCAGGGATGGAGAGTGCAATCACGCTGTGGCAGTTCCTGTTGCAGTTGCTGCTGGACCAGAAGCACGAGCACCTGATCTGCTGGACCTCCAATGATGGCGAATTCAAGCTCCTCAAGGCTGAAGAGGTGGCCAAGCTGTGGGGACTCCGGAAAAACAAAACTAACATGAACTATGATAAGCTGAGCAGAGCCCTGCGATACTACTATGACAAGGTAAACCCCCGACCCTGCCTGGGGTGGGGTAGGGTGGGGTAGGAGGCAGCTTCAGATTGCTTGGATGGAAATGAATAGATGGTGGTTTGAATTCAAATTAGAAAAAAGAAACTGAGGCAGCTTGTGCTGGTATTCTTTTGAGAGAAACTGTGCTGTAAGGATTTCCCCCCCCGCCCCCGAAGCCCATTGGGTGTTACTCTGGGTGAAATTTTATTTCCTTTGCATTTTTTTTTGCTTGGGCAGGTACGGGGAATCGAACCCGGGTCTCTGGCATGGCAGGGCGGAACTCTGCCCGCTGAGCCACCATGGCCTGCCCTCCTTTGTGTTTTCAACCGCAGTTGTTGAAGAGCTTTGCTACCGATAGAAATGCAGTAAAGGGAGGTTCTGGGGCCTCCCTCCTGTGCAGTTGCTCGAGTGACAGATGATGTCCAAGTCTAGAAGTCTGTTTGTGTGGACTCATTTGAAGTTCATGCAAATGTGCCTCTGCTGGGGGGTGGGGACTTGGGCAGATTATTGGACAGTGGGGGCCTCGCTGTCCTCCTTTATCAGATGGGGACTACTAGTGCCTCTGGGCTGTCGCGAAGACCCGGTGAGCTGTGACTCGGTCATACTGGGAACAGTGCATGGGCTGAGTGTTTGCAACTTCCTAGGAAACTTCCCTCATGAGAAGAAAAAACTGCTTTTCATTTTTAAGTCACAGGAACCAGACAGAGTGGTTTGTTGAAGTGGTGATTAGATCTACTTGCCAAACCCAGGACAGTTGGGATGAGTTTTAATGCATTTCTGGGCAAGCAGTTAATGTGCCTGCTAGGGCCAAATTATTGCTATTTAGGGACAACCAGTGAAGGGGCCTGTAATTACTGACCGTTTCTGTTTGAACCAGTTGTTGCTAAATATTTAGCCTCGCAGACATAAAGAGCCAAATGATGGTAAGCTTTTATTCAGGCTTTACTGCTCATACTGAAAGATGAATTAAAACCGGGTTTAAATATTAGTGCCTGGTGTGTCTTTAGTTCTCGCTGTCTGCCAGCCTCTTAGGAATTCAAGACATAAGGATTACATATTTCAGGAAGTAGAAACATCACTAATTATAAAGTGTTCCTTTATGTGACCATAACTGAATACGATTATGTCCTTGAAATGCTAAAGGTGTTTTCCTTTTTTTTTAAATTAGTGAAGTTGTTGGGTTATAGAACAATCATGCATAAAATACAGGATTCCCATATACCACCCTATAATTAACACCTTGCATTGGGTGCTTTCCTTTTAATGTAGCAATTAACTAATCCTGCACTTCTTACAAATTGCACTGTCTGAAAGCCTCCAGATGCTTTATTGTTTTGCATTTTTCACCAGGTTCTAAGTTACACAGTGAGAATGGGGCCCTTGGAAGGAAAACAGTTGTCTCGCCCACTGGCAGGTTGCCTAAAAGCTCAGCTTTGAGACTAAAATAACAGTAATAATAGTATTTTCGTTGTTTTAATTCAAGGTGTCAAAGAAAAGAAGTCCTGCTTTCCTGTCTGTGCCTTCCCATGGCCTGGGCTCAGGGGCAAATAATTTCCCCTGAAGGGAAATCACAGGCTGAAAGTGACTCCCCAAAAGATTGGCCAAGCTATTGCTGCCTGGGCTCCCTGGGCAGGTTCTTTAGGTCCCTGGAGAAAGCCATCTTGTAGCCGTTAGTCAGTAAGGATGTTTTCTGTCCTCTCTATGTCCAAGCCCTGTGCTGAGGATGTCCTTCTCCCAGCTCCTTTAAGCTTTACAGCAACCCCATGAGACAGAGCTGCTCTCCTCAGCTACACTTGACAGGGAGGGTATAAAGGCTTCGATTAAGAAACCTGCCCAAGCTCGCACAGCCAGCGCGTGCTAGAGGCAGGATTTGAATCCAGCTCTCTGTGCATGTTCCTAGCCTCCCTCCTGGCCCATTCATTTCCTTTGCCTTTGAGGGTCCGAGGTCCAGGCAGCACAAAGACTATTCCAACCAAAGGAAGTGTTGTTTATTACCCAGGACTTCAGTGCTGAAAAATCTCGGCGAGCGCTGTGCATTGAGTTGGGTGCAGGGCCAGGGATCCAGGGGCCCTGCTGGCCACACCTGCTCCTTCCTCACCCCCTGGGGCCGAGCAGGGTCAGCCCATGGGACCGGGAGCTGCACCTGAGCGGGGGAGGGTGGTGGCGGCTTCCTGCAGCCCAGCACCGTGCACAGGCTTCCCCCGCAGCTGCAGGTGTGTCATCCTCCAGAGGGGGCTGCTCTTGAGCTCCCACTTCAGCGCACACAGCGCACAACACACACACACACACACACACAGACACGCGTGTGCATATGATGGACGCTTGGCAGCCTGGAGCTTTCTTATGAAATGTGCCCAAATGATGAATAAGAGTGATCGTGAGATGCCCAATACATTTTAAAATGGAAAAAAGACAGAAAAAGGGAGGAGGGGGGCAGAGGAGGGTAAAGAGAGGGTGGTGTTGGGGGGAGGGGGAAGAGGGAGGGAGAAGGAAGTGGGGGGGAGAGGTGTCCGAAGAGGGATGCAGAAATCACACTGCCCTTCACAGCTTATGAGGAACATTTTCACTGTGCCCGTGTGACTCTGAGACTGGATAAGTCGAGCCATATGAAACACCCAGCATCTGACCATTTTTGATCCACAAAAAGGACAATTTTATATGCCTTGACCTCTGAGAGAAAAACTTGAGGGGGGGTTGTTTGTGAGCACGA
>PVIY010053124.1:0-14848 GCA_004026745.1 Myrmecophaga tridactyla | reverse complement strand
GCCCTCATCGGCCTTCTTGAACCAAGATATCTTTCCCTAGATGCCTTAGATTGGACATTTCTATAGACTTGTTTTAATTGGGACATTTTCTTGGCCTTAGAACTGTAAACTAGCAACTTATTAAATTCCCCCTTTTAAAAGCCATTCTGTTTCTGGTATATTGCATTCCGGCAGCTAGCAAACTAGAACACCTTGTATGTGATGGATTGCTTTTCTCTTGCTGCTTTCAAAATTCTCTCTTTCTCTTTGACATCTGACATTCCAATTAGTAAGTGTCTTGGAGTACATCTATTTGGATCTATTCTGTTTGGGGTACACTGCACTTCTTGGATCTGTAATTTTGTCTCTCATAAGAGTTGGGAAGTTTTCAGTGATAATTTCCTCCATTAGTTTTTTTTTTTTTTTTTTTTTTTTTTTACATAAGCAGGCACTGGGAATCGAACCTGGGTCCTCTGACATTGCAGGCAAGCATTCCTGCCTGCTGAGCCACTGTGGCCCACCCTCCTCCATTAGTTTTTTCTCCTCCTTTTCTCTTCTCTTCTCCTTCTGGTATACCCACAACACATATATTCATGTGCATCATGTTGTCATTCAATTTCCTGAGACCCTGTTCATATTTTATTTTCCCATTCTTTTCTCTATATTTTCTTTTGCTTGTCGGATTTCAGATGTCCTGAACTCCAGTTCACTAATCCTATCTTCTGCCTCTTGAAATGGAAGATTGTAGGTTCCCATTGGGTTGTTTTTTTTTTCCATCTCTTCTACTGTGCCTTTCATTCCCATAAATTCTGTGATTTGTTTTTACAGACTTTCAGTTTCTACTGTTTGTTCATCCCTTGCCTTCTTTATATCCTCTCTCAATTCATTGATTTGATTTTTGATGAGATTTTCCATGTCTATTTGAACATTTTGAATTAATTGTTTCACCTCCTGTATCTCATTTGAATCGTTGGTTTGTTCCTTTGGGCCATATATTCAATTTTCCTAGTATGATTCATTATTTTTTGCTGGCGTCCAAACATTTAATTTCCTTAATTAGTTTATTCTGGAGATTGTTTTCACTTTTTTACTTAGGATTTTCTTGCTGGATGACTGTTGTCTATCCGTTCTTTGACATTCAGTTCAGCTTATTCTAGATCTCTAGCACAGGTTTTGATTAACAGATCAGAATTTTTCAGTTCTTGTTTTCTTGTTTCTTGCCCTGCCTGTATGGTGCCTTTTTCTTTTCCTTAGGAGGGTCTAGGTAGGTATTATAGACCCCAGTCAGATTTTCCCAGGCCAGACGGGCTTCCTGCTTCCTCTCAGGAGGAAAGAGTCACCTGCATCAGTTTTCATTGAGGGTAAGACCCAGCAGGTTGAAAGACTTTCCTATGAAGCCTCCAGATTCTGTTTTTCCTATCCTGCTCAATATGTGGCTTTGTCTGTCTGTGGGTCCCACCAGCATAAAGTGATGTGGTACATTTAACTTCAGCAGACTCTCCCTGCCGAGGCATGGTTGAGACAGAGGAGAGGTTGCATGCTGGCTTTAATTGCTTCAGTTTTCCAGGCCCTGGGGTCTGAATCCCTTGAGGAAGGGAATCCACCTGAGCTGGGCTCCACCTCTCTCTTGCGGAAGGCACAGACTCTAGGGAATTAGCTCCTTTCACCTGATCAGCCTCTTTGACTCTCAGACAAGCTTAATTCCACCCTTGCCTGGGGCAGTTGGAGCCTGAGAAGCCTTGCAGTTGTACCCAAAGAGTAGTCTAGTGGAAGAAACACAGCCACGAAAAAAGGAAAGAAAAGAAAAAAAAAATCCTTTTTAGAGCAGGACCCCCACTCCTCGGGTTTGCCAATCAAGAGCTTAAGTTGGTACATTGCTCTGTGCATCTCCAGGTCCTATGTGCCCCCTCCTTTCCTTCAGGGACCAGACCTTTTCAAGTATTTTGTGCTGTATGATCCAAAAAACTTCTGTGTTATTGTTTTTTTTTCTTTTTCTGTCAGCCCTGCCCTCCTCTGTGCCGGAGCCAAAACCAGCAACCTCAACTTTTACTCAAGGTTCAGCTGAGCTGGGGGTCTATTTTTACTAGTCAGAATGTGTTAATGAATTCCTCAGTTGGAGCTTGGTTGCTCTCAGCTCCTTGCTGTTAGAAGTCTTTTTCCTTTCCCTTCTGGGAAGCAGCTGGTGGGGGAGGGGTGCCAGCTGCCATGTCTAGGGGTACTCATGGTTCTGGGGGGGCTCGCAGCTAGTCTGGCTGGTCCAGACTGGTGGATGCTGTGTCCAGTCACTGATGTGGCCCCAGCAGTTGTTCTGTACAGTTCCTGGCTATTTACTAGCTGCTCTGGAGGACAAACTAAATCCCACACCTCACCAAGCCACCATCTTGGACCTGCCCCAGCTAAATTTCTGTATCAAGTTTCCATTACGGTACAGATAAATTAGTTACCATCTTAAATCAACATTGGTGGAGAAACTTTATAAATGACAGCTGACGTCATTTTCAGGTCATGTGTCAACAATCAACATAATCCTGGAAAAACTGTAAAGGTGGGACACGGCCAGAACCAAAGCTTCAAGGGCCCTTGGATGGATTTCATCCAGCTTCTATCCTCCCTGGGTTCTGACTGTTTTAGTCATCGCCTGTCTATTGTCAAGAGGGACTAAAGTATTTCCTTGCTGAAAAGCTACAGTCCTTATAGTTACTAAAAGCTGACTGGTTTTGTGTTTACAATCTGGAACATCCCAATTTTCATATCAAGCAACCGGGGCACATGCTCTGTGGGAACTGCTACAAAAGAACTCCCTAAGGCAGCATCCTGTACACTGCCCTTGCTGGGTCATTTTCCTAGAGCTGCCGTAAGGAAGTAGCACGTACTGGGTGGCTTAAAATGTCTTGTCTCTCTCATTTGCCTCAGACTAAAACCTCTTTAGGAGTAGTGTTCTGAGATAGGTCTATATACAGAAATCCTAATTCCTGAGCCACCAAGGCTGGAAATTCCAATTCAGGCACAAGCTCCAAAATGAGGCCACTCTTGATTATTCAGATGCATTGCCTCAGGGATTTGCTGATTCATTGTTTACGTGAACAATCAGAGCAGTATTTCTGGGAATCATACAGATAGAAACACTACAAGAAACTTATCACTAAGTCTGGCAGTTCTTCATGGCATCATCTGTCCTAGATGGAACACAGATGAGCCTCAAGTCACTGGTATGAGCTGCGTTGCTGTGGGTTTCTTGTCGGCGGGTCATGGAGATATCAGGGCCAGCACCGAGAATTCCTGTACTTGGATCGATGAAACCGATGTGGTAGAATACGCTATACACTGCCTTAGAGAAAGTGCTTCTTGGCTCTCTAAGATAGATCCTCGTGGCCTATGAGATTTGTTTTCTCATGGCTTGTTTCACAGCCTTGTGTAATTGTGTAGTTCTGACACATTTACCAAGGACTATTAATTGTTCTCGTTTTTTGTCATGGTGAGCATGGTGGGCTTTAGGTAACTGGACAGATTTCAGGGACAGCTTAGGTACAGAACTGCAGGATGGGAGGTGCAGAGGCATGTCTCGGGCATGGCAAATGAGTCCATTTGTCTGAAACAGAGGATCCCGTGAATGAGCAGCAGGCGGTTAGGGCAGAGACTGCAGAGGCCATCAAATGCCAGACTCAGGAGTGGGGATGCAGCTGGAGGAAGTAGGAAGGCTTTGGGGAGATGGGGCGGGGGGCACTGTGTGAACACTGATGAGAAAGGTTAACGTGGCAGGGATACACAAGAGGAAGGGACAGGTTTTAGGAAAAGACCAGTTACAAAATTGTGCAAGCATCCAGGTTTAAAGTGACTTGGGTGGGTGTTAGAGAAGGGTGCTGGGGAAAGGACAGAGCACACTAGTTATCACCAACGTTAAGTATTTGCTATTCCTGCCCTCGTGAACTTTGGCTTGCTGGAAGAAATTCCCACAAGATCTTTAGGCTCCTAGTCTGGGAACCTGATTTCAGCTGTCTAATTGCCTCCACTGCAGACTCCAATGTCTCCTGCACACCTTATCTGCCTACTCTCCTTGGCCTGGGCTGACCTCTTAGAGCTTTAGATCCAGTATTTCTTCATTGACACACTCTGAACTGGTTCCCCGTATTCTAGACTTAGCTTCCCCACCTGAACTTAAACCACTTTCAGACCTGTCTGAATTAAGCTAATTCTTATTAGTCAAAAAACCTGTTTTCTGCAAGCCCCTGGTCTTAGCTTATCCACATAAGTTGCAGAGCCAACATCATGTGAGCTTCAAAGAGGAGTGTGGGGAGGTTCTGAGGCCCAGCAGGCTTGGGGTTAACCATTACAGAAAATAGAAAGTGATACCCAAGTCCCATAGATGGCTTGAAGTAACAGATGAGATAGGAAAATTAGTTCAGCAATAGTTGGTATATCTGTATACTTGATTTTTAAAATTATTGATATCTAATTTATATACCATAAAATTCCTTGCACAATTCAATGAGTTTTAGTAAATTTGCCAAATTTGTCCAGCCAGTTTCAGAACATTTTCATTACCCCAATTAGACTCCTTACGCCATTTGCTGCCACCCCATCTACCACCCCCAGCCACAGCAGCCATTAATCTACTTTGTCTCTGATGATTTCCCTGTCAGGACATTCCATATCAAGGAATCATACAATATGTGGTCTCTTGTATCCAGTCTCTTACACTTAAATAACGTTTTTGAAATTTTGACTTTGTTATATATAATGCCCGATTTTTAGTGATTTTAATGTTTAAAAAAATGAAGATCTAATAAAAAGGGCTTTTTGTTCAAACTCACACCACTCTGTTGCCTCCAAGAGAAATACAGATAAACAGGTGAAGAGGGGGTTTTCTTCAGGCTCTCAATCCCCAAACTAAAGCTGTGAGCCAGGACTAAGATGGCCCAGCCCAGTAGGGTAGGTAGGCTACAGTATGGTAGGTTTTGATGACCAGTTTCCATAGCTCAAAAATGTGGTTGACCAGATGACTAGTGGCTGTCCACCTTTCTCAGCCTCCATTTTCTTCATGCACACAACCCCACCAGTAACAGGATGAGAAGCAGAACACAAGTGTAGTTATAAAAATGGTCCTCACCATACTAGATAATTTCTCAGGTCCCTTGCAGCTCTAGTGTCATGAATCTCAAGACTTAAAGGAACTCTCCTTACATTCATTAAGTTCCCAAGGCTTCTCTATGCAGTGAAGTCCACAGGATATGCTGAGGCCTAAACTATACTATTGGGTTTTCCCAGTTTCACTAAATTCAAAGAGTCACCCTAGTACAAATTCTATGATGTTCAATAAAGGCAGAACATCACCCAGATGTTTTCCCACATGTATTAAATTCCTGAGGTTTCTAACAAGTGACATTTATAAAGTTATGGAGGTTTGGCTGAAGATTCTCCCACATTCACTGCACTCATAGGGCTTTTCTCAAGTGTGACTTCTTTAATGCTTAAAAAGGGATGAGCTCTGGCTGAAGGCCTTCTCACATTTACTGCACTCACAGGACTTCTCTGCATTATGGGTTCTCTGATGTTCAGTGACAAGTCTACTCTAAATGTAGACTTCCTACATTCACTACATTCACAGGGTGTTTTCTCCAACATGACTCTTCTGATGTTTAATCAGGGATGCAGTATGACCAAAGGCTCTCCCACATTTGTTACATTTGTAGGGCTTCTCTCCAGTGTGAAATCTGTAATGTTGAGTGAGAGATGAACTCTGGCTGAAGGCTCTCCCACATTTGTTACATTTGTAGGGCTTCTCTCCAGTGTGAAATCTATAATGTTGAGTGAGAGATGAACTCTGGCTGAAGGCTCTCCCACATTCGTTACATTTGTAGGGCTTCTCTCCAGTGTGAAATCTGTAATGTACAATGAGAGATGAACTCTGGCTGAAGGCTCTTCCACATTCCCTGCATTCATAGGGCTTTTCTCCAGTGTGAGTTCTCTGATGTTTAATGAGAGATGAAGCATGACCAAAGGCTCTCCCACATTCATTACATTTGTAGGGTCTCTCTCCAGTGTGAAATCTATAATGTAGAACAAGAGATGAACTCTGGCTGAAGGCTCTCCCACATTCACTGCATTCATAGGGCTTTTCTCCGGTATGAGTCCTCTGATGTTTAATAAGGGATGAAATATGACCAAAGGCTCTTCTGCATTCACTGCATTCATAGGGCTTTTCTCCAGTGTGACATCTCTGATGGCGCCTAAGTTCTGACTGGAAATGGAAGGCCTTCCCACATTCATTACATTTGCAAGATTTCTTCCCTGAGTGGATTCCCTGAGAGTTACTTCTCCCTGAAGTTTGTCTGAATTCTGCATCATATCTATAGGCTCCTTCTCCCAGGGGAACACTATGTTGGTTAACAAGGATGGATCTTAAATCTAAACTTCTCGCAAATTCACTCCATTCATGATCTCTTCTAAGAGTGAGAGTAGATTTCTGAATGATAGACACTTCTTTCAGATGTCCCTCCTGATTCTTCTGATGTGTCTCTAACCTGTCATCACAACCACAGGGTGATTTCAGTTTGGAGGACCAGAGATCATCTCTAATATGTTTTTCCACTGATGCTTCCTGGCATAATCCTTCTTTGGAAACTTCCTGACTTGGCATTGATTTCCTGGCTTTAGACCTTCTCTCCCAGTCTGGAAAAAAAAAAAAGACATTCTAGAATTATCTGTTCTCTGTGCCAGGAAGAAGTAAACTTCTGTAATGGACGTCAGATAAAGTTTTAAACTGTTATCTAAAATGGGCATACAGCTTTTTCAAGAATGGCTTTATGTCTGAAGAAGGTTTTGGAGGTGCAAAGAATAACTGATAAAAAAGATGAATGGAAATTAGGAAGCTCGAGAGAACTATGTTTGGACGCCGGGACACAAGATAAGTCCAAAGACTAAAGAGGAAAGGAGGTAGGAAGGGTGACGTGCTAAACAGATGAAGTATAAGGAGCAGGGACAAAGAGAAATAGAAGTGTAGGATTATAAGTCACCTGAGAAGAGAATGCTAAATCCTCACCAATCTCTTCAGGCCTAGATGATCATACCAGACTCCTGCCTAATCCTCTTACTTCTGACCTCTCCTGAAAACCTTCATCACTTCCATCTCCCTGAAGTCTGTGCTTACTTGTGATTCTCTCCAGCTCTTAGTCCTCCGGAAGTTCTCCAGTACCTATGGGGTAACAAGGGGGCCTCTCACTCTGACCCCTCCATACTTAACCTGTGTCCTGTACGCTTCAGTAAGGTGGCATGTTTACAGGGCCTTGTGATTTTTTTTTTTTTTCCAGCACTAAATCAAGTTCTTTACTTCCCAGAAGTGATGACTAAGGGGAAGGAAAGGAGGGTGGGAGAAGAGGAAGACAGAGAGAGCCAGAGAGAGTGGGGCAGCGGGAAGAGGGTGGACAGTAAACCACTGTTCTATGAAGTCTCAGGAGGCAAGTGCTCAAGGTTAAAAAGAGTCCTGGAGAATCGTCCGCGGCTGCAGGAAAGCATCTCGGTGTCCTTCTGTGTATAAGTCCTCGGGGGAAAGGCTGCTGCCACTGCTGCCACATTAAATAGTATGTACATCGCAAAGAGTCCAAGGCCATGGGCATGGTGAAAGGCATTTGGAGAGATTGTCCTGAATATTCCAGGCGGGCCCAATCTAATCCCATGAGTCCTTAAAGACCGAGAATCCTTGCTGGCTGGAAGAGATGCAGCCAGGAGGCTCAATCCACCACTGCTGGCTTTCAAGGCTGAGGAAGCGACCATGAGCCATGGAACATGGCAGCCTCCAGAAGTGGGGGCTCCCCTCAGTTCACAGCCAGCAAGCAAACAGGGATCTCAGTTTCAAAATTGCAAGGAAATGAATTCTGCCAACAACCCAAATGATCAGGAAAATTACTCTCCTCGAGATACCCCAGAAATGAACACAGCCCTATGGACATCTTGATTTTAACTATGAGACCTGTGCGGGACTTCTTACCAACAGGACTGTGAGATAATATATTTTTGTTGTTTTTATGGTAATTCATTTCAGCAGCAATGGAAAATTAACACAATAATAGTAATAATGATATCCGTGAGAAGGGAAATGGTTGGCAGTGCCTAACTTAGAGCCCCAGGGACCATCAGCCCTCAGAGATGTGAGTCACTAGGTTTGGGCAGCTCCTGAGAATTGAAAATTTTTAAACAGCATCCCTGGGGGATCTGGAGCCGAGCCACATCTGTGGGCCACTGCAAACAGAGATACTGACCATGCCACTAGATCCAGATGCCAGACCCCTGTTCTCCTTCTGGAAGGATAAAGAGCAAGAAAGTTCCGACACAGAGGAGGTCAGCTGGGATCCTAGGATGAGGCCCAGGCTCTGCTCTCAAGACGTGAGCACGGCCTTCCTGAGCATTTGCTCTGGCCTGAGGCTATGATTCAGAGGTAGACGAGACTGGCTCAGGCTCTCACATGCCTCCTGGGCTACCCCTGGTGGTCAGGAGAGCTTTGAGTGCAGAATTCTGCTCTGCCCAGTAGAGCCTATCAGGTCACCTAGGAATAAAAGTTCTTGCAAAGAAGCTGTCAACAGCTGGCAAGTAGTAACCCTTGTTCCTGGGCCCTTCTGTCGCAGCTCCACTTAACCAAGTCTGCAGGTCCTCATCATCTCCCTGTAGCTGCTGTTCCTGCCTGTAACCCTTTCACCCCTGGGCTGCTCTACTGTTCTCTTGATTGCTCACTAAGCCCTTTAACCCTGCTGATAAAGGACTGCCTGGCCGAATACATGGCTGACCCTTAGGTTCCATCTAACAGTCACTATGAGCCATCATGGCAAGGAAAACCCAGAAGGGGTGGGCAGAGATGGGCATCAAAGGAAGGGTAACCTCTAGAGGACAAAGTGAGCACCTCCTCTTGTGACCCCAGGATAATGACAAAAGCTCAGGCTTAGACAAAACTGCGAGGGTCCAGGGCACCCCGCCCAGCTGGAACATACACCATGCAGTGCTGCCCAGCCCTCACTCACTCACCTGAGTGGGATCCTGCCGTGGTCTTGCTCTCCAACACGCAGGGCTCTTCTCCTTCTTCCAGCTGGCATATCACAGATGGTTTGGACACTGGAGACCCTGATGGCAAAGAAAAGGAAGGAGGCCACGGCTTGGGCCCAGGGTCTTCAGAGCGAAAACAGTGCTGACTGCGAAGAGCAGGCTAAGGAAAGCCCTACAGGCACGTGAGATCATGGGGCCTCCCGCTGCAGTTCCATAAAGAAGAGGACTTTTCCTAGGAAAGAAGATGTGAGTGTCTGATTCCAGACCTCACACTCAGCCAAGAGAGTGGGAACCCGCTAGCTTGTGACCAGTAAGGAAATGGAGATGCCTGCAGCCAGGCTTCGCATGGGGAGGAGCACGGCTTACCCAGCGAGATCAGGTTCCTGAAGTTCTCCAGCATCACCTCCCGGTACAGGTCCTTCTCGGCGGGGCCCAGCTGCCCCCACTCTGACTGGGTGAATTCCACAGCCACGTCCTTGAACGTCAACTCCTAAAATGCACAAGCCAGTCCTGCACCCTCAGGGTGCATGTTCACAGGCTCTGGGAAGAAGAGCAGAACTTGGGGTGTCCCAGAAGGGATTCTGAGAGTTCCAAGCCACCCCAACGGCCAGACAAGGCTGCTTTTGCACTTCAGAAATAGTTTAGGTTGTACCAGGGTTTGTATCATCCACGCCACTGGGTGTCCCCCCCAGTGCCCCGCTGTGTCTTACCAACATCAAACTGCTTAGAAATACAGTCAGGGTCTCGGGAGAAGCAGGCCTGCAGAGGCTTTCTGCTTAGGTCGGGCAGACAAGTACAGTCGTGACTCTATTCCTCAATTATTAAGAGGCTTTACTCCCAACTCAGTCGCATTTAATTAGAACCAATTACAATTAATACTAATATGCTCTGGGTTCTCAAGTACACTTGTATCAATAACCTTTATTTAAATACTTTTGAAACTCATAACTTATGATTTTAAAATGACAATTTTTACTATGGCTGAATCAAATAATTGGGGACTTAGCAATTATTTATCCCCACACCTGCCTGCCAGCACACAATTCAGTGGAAGTAAATTAAGTGGCCTTGCAAAGAATCACTGACTCTTTTGTGAGTTTGGCTAGCATGACTGTTTTCCCCCAAAGCCGGTTCTCAGTCTGCCCAGGTCTAGCCAGAAGGATCCCACCATCCTCCAGAGCACAACCGAGAATACATCCATATGACTCTGACTGCACAACCAAGAATGCATGGCAATCCATACAGCATGAAGGAAAAGGCCGAATTAGGGAAAGTTGTATAAACTTCTGTTTACTTTTCCCCCAGAGATTTTAAAAATTAAATCCCATTTAGAAAAAAATTGAATCCTATTTAGACAATAATACAAAAGGCACTCCTACAGTAAACTCTTGTGATAGAATATGTTATTTGGCTCAAAGTATTCACTGGCCCTCCTACAGAACTAGGCTTCCTGCTCCACTGACCCAGGCGTGGTCACGTAACCTCCTTTCACAAAGGAAACATGAAGTGACAACAGCCACCTCTGCACAGACGCTCTGAGAGCCAGGGAGGCTCCGCAGTTGCTTTTCCCTCTGCCCCGAGAACGGCAGAGTGAAGACACGTCGGGCAGAGCCCAGCAGACAGGAAAGAAACCTTGGCGGCTCTAAGTCTCCGCGAGTTCCCTGTTGTTTGTGACCATGGCATAACCACCCTAAACTGGCTTGTTAAAAACCTGGCATTCACAGGTGCTCTGTCAGCCTAGGCTTCAGGGCCAGGCAGTAAAGAAACCTGCTGGGGACCCGATAAGATGGCAAGGTATGTCGTTTGGTGGTAAACTGCTTTGTAAAGAGGCTGCTTGCTGTAACTTGAAAAATGAGCAGTGTATGCATGAGCTCGTGATGTTATGAGAAGAGCCTGGAAACACAGAATTAGTAGTGTGAACTGGTAGTGATTGGCCAATTTTGACAAAGTACTAAAAGAAAAAAAAAATGGGCCCAAATAAAAAATGGAAGTCATCAGTGTCCAGAAACTGTGAGACTTGTAAACAATTCTCATTTCCAAGTGGCCAAAGATAATATCAAGAAAACTTCTACAGGACAAAGGATGAGGAAAACTCAGCTTAGTGGCACGACCCAAATCATAGGATATGGTTGTCAACCCTTTTGTTTAAACCTCTGAATAATTTCAGATGGTTCTAGGAATTGCTCAGACTGACTAAGAGTGTGGATTTCCCAAGGAAAGCCCCAAAAGCTCCACAATTAAGTCTTTTCCAAAAGAACTGTGGATAAAGCTACGGATGCATGGAGCTGACTGGAAACAAATACATAAAAAGCTAATTATATTTTTGAGAGTTTCCCTGAAACGTTCATGACCTGAAACAGTTCTTGGGCCTTCAACCTACTCTGGCAGGATGAAAATTCTGCTTAGCTCTCTCAAGAGAGCTCATTCTCCAAAATCCTCTTCATAGGTGAGCGAGAAGCCTACCTCAAAGGGAGGAAGCTTCCAGCGGGCAGGGCCAAGAGCCCAGGAGAAGGCTGGACAGATGAGCCCACCCAGGGCACAGGCAAGGTGACCTCAAGCAGCCGCCCAGTGGAACCCGTAACTGCCCCAGACCAGGGATGGCTGTGGTTTCCCCTTTCTGGACGGGAGTGTCCACCCTGGCTAAGCTGCAGCCCCGTCCTGCTGAGTGTTGGACATATGGATGTAGGTAACTTGTCCTTCGTGTTCACAGGCCCCCAGATCAAGAGGGGAAATATATGGCCATGAGCAGAGACCACCCTCCACCCAGGATCGTGATCCCAGTGAGCAGAGACCACCCTCCACCCGGGACCGTGAACCCGGCGAGCAGAGACCACCCTCCACCCAGGACCATAATCCCACCGAGCAGAGACCACCCCCAACCCAGGACCGTGATCCCGGCGAGCAGAGACCACCCCCCACACGGGACCATGAACCCGGTGCTGTGCCCGCGAGGGGCTCTGGGTTCTCTTGGGGACGGACTGTGTGTAGGAAGGAGGGAAGTGAACAGCTGTGAGTAAGAAAACAGATGGGACAGGCTATTTGCTTAAAGCACTCACTGCCGCTCCCCTACGGCCCCTCCCTCAGAAGGTGTCCACTTCCCACCTCCCTGCTAGGTTTGTCACAGGACTTGCTTTGGCCAATAGGCTGTGAGCAGAAGCTTGGAAAGCAAGCCCATGTTAGGGATTGAACTGTGTCCCCAGGATATTTCCATCCTAACCCTGGGCCTGTGAATGCTGCCGGATTTGGAAGTGGGGTCTAAGGATGTTATGTGCTAATATGAGGCCAAACTGGACTAGGGTGGGCCCTAATGATTACTGTCCTTCTAAGGAAAGGAGATGTGGACAGAGACAAAGAGAGAGCGACAGCGAGGCAGGGAACCCTGGAGTGGAGGCAGAGAGGGAGTGATGCCACAAGCCAAGAACTCCAGGGACTGCAGGCAAACCGCCGCCCGGACACACACACATGTGGGGAGCGCATGCCCTGTGGACATCCTGGCTTCAGACTTTTATCTCCCTGTGCCCTGCGGACCCCGCTTTGCTCCTCTGTGTGTCAGTCTCCATTCTTCAAAATGGGGATCATGAAAGTCACGGCTTCATGGGGATTTTTAAATGAGTGAGTATATGTAAACTGTGCAGGATAGTTCCTGGTTGTGTATGTTCCTGAAAGCAAGCGCTGTTATTATTTCCATTGCTCTCACGATCATCCTCATTTTATAGATGGCAAAGCCAAAGCCCAGACAGGTTGGGTGACCCATCCCAGGTCACGCAGTCAGTAGGGTCAGTTCTGTTTCTCACTCATCCAGGAAGATAATATCTGAAAAGGGAGGGGGCCCAGCTCCAGCGGCCTCCCCACCCGTTCACACTCTCAGACCCCTGGCCCCTCCTGAGCCTCCCTCTCCCAGCATAGGCTGGGTCTCTGTTTCCCAGACCTGGATGGAAAGACCAGGCCGTGCCTCTCTTGCCCTCCAACGCTGTGAGTCCCCAGCCTAATTGCTGGCTGCGCCCTGGGTGCACGTCCCGTCCTCACTGGGGCGGAGACACTCTCCCAAGACCAGCACCAGCGCCCATTCCAGAAATCAACCAGAGTTGGCCAAAGGGTCATCAAGCACATGCAGGCTGAGCACAGAGGGCCCTGGGCAGGGGGCGGGGGGGCACCTGCCGCCATGGAGAGCTCACCTCGGGAGGAAGGAGTTGGGGTCCGGTGGTGAGCAAACAGGATTGGGGAAAAGGAGGCAAGTATGTCCATACTTCAGGTATTTGTGGGAAGATTAAGAAAACCCCAACTCACCTGGGACCTGGTCTTCAGGAATAAACTGGCTGTTCCCTTTTCTCCTGGGCACCTCTCTGGAGGGAGAGCTGAGGAGGTAAAAGGAGGCATCAGGGAGGCTAGACCTATGGCGCTGACAGCACCCAGACACCCCAAGCTGGAGACCCCTACACGCTCCAGCATGTTCTCTCCATGGCTATGAGGACAAAGCCGGGTAAAGGGGAGCTAAGAGGGGCCTCCCGCTGGCCCTGGCTCACGGCTGCCGAGGCCCCACCTGGATGTACACTCCTGGGGGGTGGCACTCCACTGGGTCCTCTAGGAGCTTTTTGACACTACAAACCTGGAGAAGCCCTTCAAGGAACTTGTCACCTCGCTGGGGTATAAGACAGGTGACCAGCTCCACGGCGAGGGCCGGGGCAAGGCCATGGGGGCGTGAGGCTTTAGGGTCAAGAGGACCTGCAAAGCGTCCCAAGCACAGCTGGGGCTCAGAGGCAGGGCTTGAGAGCCTACCTCCCTGCTACCGGACTCATTCTACTGCTTTCAAAATCTCAAAAACAAACTGACAAAAATCTACCCCAGCCACGCCAGAGAAGTAGGTAAGGTTTACAGCCAAACAGGCAAAAAAACACGGGCGTGGGCAGGTCCCTGAGGATCTCATAGAAACACTGGCTCTGGTTCCGTGGGTGTGGGGCAGGGCCCGAGATGCTGCATTTCCCCGGAACTCCCAGGTGAGGCCCTGCAGCTGGTCCATGGACCAGGCTCTCGGGGCGCCCGAGGGGCAGCAGGCGGAAAGCTGGGACCAGAGGGAAGGAGGCCTCAGGGACCCTGGAAATGAAAACTCAAGTAAAACTGCCCGCTGGTGGAGGGCTCTCCTCTGGCCTCTGGCCACGTCCTCCGTGACTACGCCCTCCCCACGCCACGGTCTCTAGGAGCTGGGCCTGGAAGGTGAGGCCACGCCTCAGGGAAGGTGGATCCAGGCTCTGCCCCTTCCGGGGCCTTCCCCGCGCTCTTCGCGGGTCCTCCTCGTCCTGAGCCCGGGACCGGCCCCCAGGAGGGCTTCTGGCCATCTGCACCCTCCAGAGCCAAACCTGGTGCTGTGGAGTCCATAGCGGGGCTACGGGGCGGCGTCCACCGGCCGGGGCCCACCTGGGCAACTCGGCCACGCCAGCAGGCCCGCGGGGCGCCGCGCTCCTGCCCGGGCGGGGCCTTCCTCCCGAGCCCGGCCCCGTCCCCACGCCACCCCACGCGCCGTGCCGAGCGCACCCCGAGAAGACGCGGCCGCCCCCGGGACAGCAGGGACTTGGGCCGGAGCCTCACGGGGACGGGAACGGGGGGCCCCACCCCCGGCAGCAGACCTCCCAGCCTGCGAGCCCCAGCCTGAGCCTGCGCGGCCGCCGCCCCCACAACGCCTACGCCCGGCCCGCGAGGGGTGCTGGGGGGCGGGGCCGGGCTGCTCGGGGGCGGGGCTGGGGAGTGCACTGCTCGGGGGGCGGGGCTCGGGGGGATGGTGCTGGGTGGGGGGCGGCTGCTCGGGGAACGGGCTCGGGGGGGTATAGTGCTGGATGGGGGTCGG